>JAIOTZ010002093.1:0-23866 GCA_023374045.1 Limonium bicolor | reverse complement strand
CTCCGTCCACTACTCATTACTTTCTTTTACTAATACTCTACACTGTGTTACAAGATAGGTACGTTCCTCCTATGGTATTTGCATGTTTAATGCCTAGTTACCATAATTACAATATGAATGAGTACTTATGTTGTTTAACATAGTACCAATCATTGATTTGATTCTCATTTGTGCTATGCACATTACGGTTTAAGTGTTTTAGTCATAAAACTTACATCAAGCGGTTTTCGCTCTACCCCCCTTAAAAGGGATTACGCCCACGTAATCTACCATATGTTATTATTATTAAACATTGGTTTAATCAATTTGAGCAATCTGAAGCGTTTAACTTCACTGCGGTACACTATACAATATACTCTGGTCAAAGGGGTCTTAACCATACCAATGGTTTAGTCTTTGCACCAAGAATTTCTATATGAGTTTGTTTAACTCATCATTAATTCGGTTCTAGCCTATTAGGCTTCAAGGCATTAATAGCCATTTTGCTATACTTACTAGCTGGGGCCCACTAGCTTCTGCTGCGCGACCCTGATAACTCGGGTTATTTACCCTTCGTGCTATCCTTAATGTACTATGCATCACCTTTTATCCGTCTATTATGGGCATAAGGTTTATTAAACAAATGCGGTATCCTTTACCGTGTTTGAACTCAATGAGTTTAAGGTTTATAACCAGCTCTCTGGTAATCTTCTGCACATGCTATTCGTGCTTCTACGATTATTCGTTAAGCTCCTCCGACTTATTGTCGGGCGAGGTTAAGTCACTACTTAGTTGTAGTGCTTCCTCTGGTGTCACTACCAGTTTCCCTGGTCAGTACAAGTGTTCTTTACTTGTATGACCTTGCATCTCTATGCGTCGGTCCTAGTGACTTTCTTACGTCTCTTTTCACTCCTCATTCCATTGGAATTCACACTTTGTGATTGTTAGTGTATTGTACACTCTTTGTGCTTCTTTGGCCTTAGGCCGCACGGTTTGTTGCTAAGTTTGCTGAACTGGCTAGTGCCATGTTTGTTGGTGAAAGAAAGGTTACTACGGTTTACATTCTCCATATCCCTAGCCATCCCATTAGATCATTAGCTGCCCAAGTGCAATACCAAAACACTCAGTCCTACAGAGTGCAGAGGCGTAAACGCTTGACAGTAAGTCACTTATGTGATAGGAAAGAATATTTCTGTGTGTCATCTCATACTTATACTCCGTGTTATTGCTTAACTACTCCCTCATAACGGTCGCCTGTTGCGCACCGTGTTCTTACTCACTGTACAACATTGTCTTTACTGTTTCTGTTACTGTGGTAGCTCCTCTTTACTCGTTGCCATTGTCATTGGCACCATTCCCTTATGGTATGTATACCCTGGGGTTTCCAATGTTCGAGTGTATGACGGTTGTCGTAGCATACCACAATGTGATTATCTTCCCATTGTTGGGGTGTTTTATTTCAGTTTAGGTTTCATGTGTAGGTTAGCTTACCTCACATTATTTTCATCATTATGGTATAATTTACCAAGTATCTTGGTTGGTAATGGATGAAGTGATTTATCGGGTTACAAGCTCTCTTGAGCGTTGGTCATTCGTGGTGTTTAATGTGTACTCACATTGATTGTTTCTGACAATTATTGTTTCCCAGTGCTGAGCATTGGTTATAGGCTCTAGCTGTGTAGTTCCACTTGTATGTACATCACCGGGACATCTGTTGGGCAAAATAGTAGTTAAACCATCTTGCTAACTATAGGCAGTGAACCCAATCTTTGTAGTACAACAAGGTCGTATCCACAGAGACTTCGCAACTGTCTAATTAATTATCCAGTTTAGTAAATGTACAAAAAGATAAATAAAAATGCATAAAATATAAATTGGGGTTTAGCCAGAGGCAAGCTTGGTTTTTAGAATTAGTACAGAAATAATAAATACAGTAAAGTAAAGTAAAAGGATGGATGTAAAAAGGTATCCTAGGATAGCGGGGGAATTCCTAAATTACTTAAACAATTTATAATCCCGTCTCAATATTTATTGTCTATTAGAGTTAATAATTGTCAGTTACGAACTCCTATTAATAGCCTTAGTATTTTCCTGCTCAATCCGGAGTGTAAATACCAAGATTAATTCCTTGTGGTACTTTAACTATCTCAAAATCATATATTGATAGCTACCAAATAAATGCAGTATTTTGTCAGAATAAGCATTTAACAATATTTGCTGAAAGGAATTAAAACAAGTTTAATAAGTGAAACAAGTGATAAATATTTATTTAAGTACAGACAATAATTATAATCCTAATTTGCTCTTATTTGTCTGTTTAAGAATTAATCTTGTGGCCTTCCTAAATCATAGATAAGGACAACTCTTAATTAAATCAATAGACTTTTTACAATCAGAAAAAGTCTAAAATCATTAATTAGCTTTAAGTGAGAATTCTTTTTATAACAGCGATGGATTTTATCTGCTAATCAAGGAGAATAATATCTAACGTTTATCTCACTTTGTGGTCTATTCTCAGATTTACAAAATCATTGAAATAAGAGAAACCGTAAATGCATAAAAATGATCAGTTCTTAAGCATTTAATAATTTAGAGAGACAAAACAAATATTTATAAGCAAACTTGGTATTAATAATAAGTCTGAATTATTTAAGGTCAAACCCCATCCTAGGATACGAGTAAAATCACTCAGACATAAACAGTAATAAAAAGGAAACAGAAATAGCCATTAATTTGGAGACTGCTGGCGGAGACTGGACTGCGATTCCCTTCTGATCCAGCTCCCTTTTACTTCTCTTCTTTTATACTGCTTCTGCTTCGTGGTGAAATGTAGAATTAAACTAAAATGGAGAAGTGGAGGATTAGAGGATGGAATGGAACGTAGGTGTGGAAACTGTCTAACGATGGTCTAATAATAACAATTTGGATTCGGAGGAAGGGAATTATTTTATTGAGCAGAGGGCGTGGGTTTATATAGAGGTTTGGATCCGTACGAATTTGATTGCAGATGAAGAAGAGCATTGATTGCTTCATTGATTGCGCAGGGGACAAAGCTCACGCGTGAGGAAATTAAGGTAGGCGGTGCGTAGTAGATAGATATGGCAGTGGACGAGTTGTGCGAGTTGCAGACGGCGAAGACGGGCGAAGAAAACTGGTCGCGACTGATAATTAGTCACGACCGCCGGTTCTGCTTGTGTCTGCCTGTTGGTACCGCCCAATAAGTGGCGGTAACCTCTGTGTTGTCCGCGAGCTTAAGAGGCGGTAGCCTCTATGGTGACCGCGAGGCGGTTGCCTTAGTGTTGTCCGCGAGTTAAGAGGCGGTAGCCTCTATATTGACCGCGAGGCGGTAGCCTGACCGCGAGGCGGTTGCTTGTGCCTCGTCCGCCTCCTTCACCGCCCATTAAGTGGCGGTTGACTCAGCCTCGTCCGCCCGGCGGTTGCTCTAGTGACGTCCGCGACTTAGGGGGGCGGTTGCACACCGCGTGACTCTCGCGTGCCTCTGTTTGACCGGCTCTACATTCTTCGTTATAAGTCCGTTTTCTGAGCCGTTTGCGTCTATGTGTTCGTTTCTTTATCTACTTTACTCCCAACTTGGTTTTCCTCATGTTAAACCAATAATTTTGTGAGATAAACAATAAAACATAAACTAGAGGAAAACTAACCGAAGTGGAGAAATGAGCAAGAAAAGTGCTAATATTATACATGAAATACACCTAAATAACATGCTCATTTGGACACTTATCAACATCCCAAGAAACTTCAAGGGTTTTCTGGTCCCGTTCTCCAATTGGAGAGTACTCTGTCATTGGTAAATGAAAGTTCTTGTTGAGAGGCTTGTTTCCACTCATAGGTCTTATGACCAGTTTGCTATGTTAGTATTTATTTAATGGCTCACCACATGCTTGGGTGCATATGTAGTATGCCTACTCCTTTGAGTCGTAATGGTTTGGAAATCTCATTTCCTTATTCTGTCGCCCCTTGGCAATGTCCATTGCATAGGTTTTATTATTATAGTAGATGGAAGTCTTTTCTAAGGTTTCACATCATCACCGCATTAGTGGTCTTTGGTTAACGAGGGGTACCTTCCCTTGGGTTTCTCGTAGTGTCCAAGTGTGGACTAGGCCAATGTTGGCATTATCATGATTCTTATGCCTCTGTGTACAATTGCTACAGAAGGCATGAGGGGTATTTAACTCCGTCAACTGTATGCTAGACTGGTGCTCCAGTGACAGTGACACTGAGGTGGCCATTACTACAAGCCACTCAGGATGTTGGGTTGGATTTATGGTCCAGTTGTTGATTTCTTGTCGTATGAGGCAAATCTCTTGTAGGTCTTGTTAACAATTGGTGCCGGTTTTGCAACCGTTTAAGTTTATATAACGTATTTGGTTTACAACTTCTGAGTCGTATTGCTGCAAGCTATGCTCTTTGCAAGCTGTTTATACATGTTTCCACTCCTTGTATACCGTCATAGGTTGGAGGTATTATTGGCTCCATGGTAAGTCGTGACATCACGCTTCCGTTCATAGGAGACCCTTTAGGTAATCTGATGTTGATAGGTGTCTCTCAATATCTTAGGGCATTTCCTGTAAAGTGAAATCCCTTCGGTGT
Source organism: Limonium bicolor (assembly GCA_023374045.1). Taxonomy (NCBI): domain Eukaryota; kingdom Viridiplantae; phylum Streptophyta; class Magnoliopsida; order Caryophyllales; family Plumbaginaceae; genus Limonium; species Limonium bicolor. Next base: position 19,276 of record JAIOTZ010002093.1, on the reverse strand, counting down.
CCTAACCGAGTGTCCGTTTTAGCTCCCGTGCTCCTATCATTACGCTCGTTCAACTGTTGCTAACACAGACACCCTTCAAGGATCGCTCCTGGGTGTTGGTAGCGGTGCCGTTACATCCAGCTAATGTTTATAACGTGTGTTGTCCTCTATTCCGTCTTATGGTATTGTACTTGCGTCGTCCCTTTGTGGGTACGACGTCTCCCGTTCTTGGGTAGACTGTTTACGCCTGCTTCTAGTATTCTTGACTAGGTTTATATTCCTCTCCAATGATGGGTTGTGCTTCGTAGTAATCTTGTGATTGCTCTTGGGAATTCCGTCCCGTTTGTTAAGCATTGTGATGTTCTCACTATAGGCGATTGCCTTGCTGTGTTTAGGCTGAGTATACTTCCCAGCAGTCATGTAACTGCTTGGATTCTTTGAGACATATCCAATGTCTACACTTATTAGTCTGTGCTTTTTGCACTTCCTAGTTCTTATTCCTCATCTTCAGATGGATTCTCTGCGTCTCTTGATACTTGATCGTCTGAGGTGTCCAGCTGTTCTGGTTTGAACTCACTGATGGTCCGTAGAACGGAGCTGACTACTTCCCGTGTGTCGTACACTACATGTATACATACGTGGGGTACCATGCTGATACGTTACCACTTACCCGACTACGTGTCGGGCCCGCAAGCTCCTTCGGAGTGCGGTTGTCCCACATCCCGTAATTGGGTACACTTGTAGTGTTCGTCACACGCCTAGGTGAAGTATTCTATTGTCAACTCCTCTTGTATCATTCTATGATACTCACCGTAATGCTGTTGGTCTGGTTTTAAAATCCAAGGTTTTTAAAAGGGGTTTGAGGTTTTGAAAAGAAAATTTTGGGTTTTAAAACAGTGGTTGTGTTAAAGAAGTCTCTCATGGCATAGCCATTCTTGGGGTCTTGGCCAAGTCTAGCTTCTCGCTGACTGGTATATTCTAAGTACAGTGGTCGGGCCGTTAAGCCTTCCAAGGTTCCATTCCTTCAGTTTTAGGATGTTTGATCCTGTGGTTGTTTCGTTACTGTCACCGTACATTACTATGTACTTGTGACGTGTTACTGTTCCCTTACATATCTCTGTCTTTACTGCACTTGCCGTGGCAAGTGCGTGGTACTGGTGGTTTTTGGGTGAACCGATATCGGTCACGGTAGGGTTTTTATTGGTACTTGATAGTCTCATTGACTCTTCCTTTGTTCTTATCGATGATTTACTTAGGCTAATTAGTCTTCTGAGTAACTTCTCAGTAAGCTTGACGTGGTCGTCACTGATCAGGGTACTTCTCCAATCCTTGGAGGTTCCCGTTCTATTTGGTTTAGTGTCGTTCCTTGTGGCTCGTTCCCACACATCTGTGGCGGTCACTGAGTCTTCCTTGTTTAGGCACTACTCTTGTAGTCCTATTGGATTATATCTCATGGTTGTTATTATAGTTGTCTGAGCTATATTGGCCAGGTATTGCAACCTTAGTGGTGTTGTAATTCTAGAGTTTAACTGCTCCCGACTATATCCTTAGTCGGCTAGCATACCGTTAGTGGTATTATTCAAGTATTACCATCCCGTAGACTTGTGTCTCGGGTTCTGTTATTACTCCTTTTTCCATTTCATTGCACAGTTAGTGCTTCTTTCCTGCTGCTGGTTGTTTAGTTAGGTCTCGCGACTGCTAAGCACATCGCCCCATGTTGTTGTAAGTTGCAGCCTCCTCGTGGTTGGCGTGTTCATCCTACCGTCATCAAGTACGGGTATTGTTGTTCAACCGGGTTCCATTTCCGGGACTTCCAATTCTTGGAATCTACTGTGTGTCAAGTTCTTTCCTCATATAGGATTATCTCACTACGGCCAGATCGGGTTTTCCCGAGTATGAGAGGTCTTTCCTTCTCTCTGGCGTACTTTCCCAAGTTATACAATAGGGTTTGCGGAGGGCGGGTCTGACATTGTAGGTATCCGGTACTCACCGGGAATTCCTAAACTCGGTATTTCCAGTCATCAGAGCGATACTTCGCTCTGATACCACTTTTTGTAACACCCCTACTATTAATACAACCATTAACGTCCAATCTCCTTACTCGTCAGATACACGCAGCGGATATATATTTACATACAATGGGTGATACAATGCCGTTAGTCACCCACGTGACTAACAAGGCTACTGATTCTACATACAGCATCGGTCTGATGGACCGGAATCCCGAGTACTACAAATCTACAATACCTTCTCCATTTACCAAATACTACTACAATCTACAGTCAATACAATACTCCAAGTACCATACAATATAATCTACATACCGAGTTTACTAGGTTCCTTGTACAAGTATAATACCTCCTCCAGTTCATACATACTCACTAAGAGACTACTTACTACCCATTCCTCACAACTACATTACTTTCTAAATACAAGGGTGTGCTAGTTAATACACCTCTACATTCTACTACTACTGTCCATTGTAGTCACTGATCTCGTGCCTTGACCGCATTCGCTTCGGGTACCTGCACACTAAAAAATGTCCCCCGAAGGGGTCAGCTTTCGCCGAGCATGATAACCGCATACCCCGCGTACTAGTGAGGGTACGCCGACCACTTGGTCGAATGCATGCGGTTCATTTTCATACAACATACATGCATACATGCTCTCATACACAATACATGAATACTTACGCAAGCATACACACATACACTTCATTACATACAAGGAATACAATATAACCATCAAATACATACTTACCTTCTTCCGAATGCATATACCCAATACATACACAATTTACAATACGGGTTAGCTTCATTGGTCCACCCGGGTTAATCAGGTGGAGATTACTCTTTTACTCATTACTTCATACATACGCATACATACTCATTCTCATACTCATTCTCATACTCATACATACTTACTTACTCTTACTCTTACTCATGTTAAGTCGTCGGGACCTCCGGCCCGGGGACTACTCCGTCCCACCACCGGGATTTACTTGGTTCACTAATCCAGGATGCTACCCACTTAAGGGATTTGGGCCGTGGACCAGCTTACGAACCAGGAATCGGATCCAACCTCTTGTGTCTCCTCATCCTCACGCGTGGCCGAAACTATATCGGACTTCTACTCATTCCGGTTTACTCACTTAAGTTAGGAGTTAGATAGTTAGGAATTTAGTAGAAGTCAACACTCAAGCCACATTCACAAATACATTGCTCAATATACATTCATACGAAATACAATACAATACATAAGTACAATACAAGATTCATTTACACCACATCATCATTCATATATATTTCATGAATTATACAAACTATTGTTCAAGGGAAACTTACCAAGAACAATGTAAACAAACACAAGTATGTGTAATTTAGTCCGGTTCGTGCATTTATCTTATTGGTGGTCAAATAAGCACACAAATCGGGGTAACCAGATTAGGATACAGGGCATGAAGAAATCATACCTTTCACCGTTGTACTTGTATCCCAACGTTCCTCCGGTATTCACAATTCAAATCCTATGATATACATACATTCAAATGATTAATCTAACTATTATTACTTAATTCGTACTTACTATGTCCTCACACTTCTTATACTTACACATTACTTATTTACTTTTCTTTACCTTAAGTTTTACTTTCTTACTTAACTTAGGTTTACTTTCTTACATGTACACGTATATGTGGATATACATACATATACATATATATATACATATATATATACATATATATATATATATATATATATATATATATATATATCATTATTATTTAAAATATCTTTTTTTTTTGTCAGGGCCGGACTTGCGACCGACCTTGCAAGTCCGGTCCATTCCAGTAGCTATCTATACCAGAAATTTCTGGCCCGACCGAACTTGCAAGTCCGGTCGCAAGTTCGGTCGATTCCAGTAGCTATCCTCGGGAAATTTTTCTGGGCCGACCGAACTTGCAAGTCCGGTCGCAAGTTCGGTCGATTCCAGTAGGTTACAGACGGGGGAAAATTTCTGGTCCGACCGAACTTGCAAGTCCGGTCGCAAGTCCGGTCGATTCCAGTAGCTTTCTGACGGGAAAATTTTCTGCTCGACCGGACTTGCAAGTCCGGTCGCAAGTCCGGTCGATTCCAGAAGCTTTCCCGTCTTTGTAAATCTGGGCTCGACCGAACTTGCAAGTCCGGTCGCAAGTCCGGTCCGGCCTAGTATTTGCATTTTAATTTCTGTTTTCGGTCCCCTCTTTCACCCATTACTTCCCCATTGTTCCTACACTCATTCCCACACGTTATAACACTTATTAAACCTCCTAATACTCCTTAGTTCATTCACCAAATCCATTACTAAATCCATCAAACAACTTACACAATTCCTTACTTCCTTTCAACACTTGCAATAGTTTCCCCAAGTAGTTTTTGCTACAGATTTTGGGTTCTTATTTCCTCCATGCATAGTTCCCTCTCCTAATGCCATCTTACCATTCCAATTCATTTCCAAGCAACTACAATATCTATACCCAAGTCCAACTCTCCATTTCACCAAATCTTGTACACTCATTCCTCCTAGTTTCCACAATGCACTTAAATACTTTTCGCTACAGATTTTGTCATTTACACTCCTCTTCTATATCTCCCTCTTCTATCGACATTTCTAACATTCCTAATGCATTTAGAATACATTACCCATCTCTCTCAACTTACCCTCTATTTTCCTTAATCAAAATCTGTTACACATACACACCTTAATCACCTAGTTTCTAACACACTAAGTGTTCCATTCCTAGGTAAATTTTGCCATAGTCTACCTTGTATTGTTATACACTCACCACATTGTCTACACTCACATCAATAATCAATTCACCTGTTTACAACAACCAAAACATACAAGCTCCCATATACAATACCAATACTAAAACACTCATAAAAATTCCTGCACTCAAACACTAAGTCCCAATCTGTTTTCAATAAGGTTTACACATCTTTTAAAGCTTCAAAATACTTATATTCTCTTACACATTACATTACTAATACATTACCATTTTACAATACACATTTCCATTCCTTAAAATCTGTTACATTACATATACAAGGCTTACACAAGGGTGAGCATTCTTACCTTGTTTCTTCTCTAGATTTCCTTTCTTCTTCTTTTTTTTCCTTCTCTCTCTCTACCGGTTTTGTATCTCAATCCACTAGCACTACAACCATTCATATACACCATTCAATACTAAAAACTAACCCTAACCATTAATCAAGTTCTAATTTAGGTTTTAGGGTTTAGAAAATTTATTACCTTCCAAGAGCACAAGAGTTGTTTGAGATAGCTCAAGAACAAGACTTCTCACCTTCCAAAGGAGCCAAAATCGGCTGGGTACAAGAGGGGCAAACAAGAGTTTAACTAGATTTTCGTTTTGCCCAATAAGCTAGGAAAAGATGGAGTTTTCAAGAAGGTTTTTACCTTAGAAGAACAAGGAGAAGGAGGGCCTTCTAATGGTGGTGTTGAAGCTCCAAATGGGGTATACCCGTAAAATCGAAAGTGCTTGTTTTGGGATTTTGGAAAGATGAAAATGTACCCCTTGGTGAGAGGATTACAATGGTGGTGTTTTTATAATTTTTGGAAGAGTTTGGAGAGAGTTACAAAGGAGAGAAGTTAGAGTTTGTGGGTGTTTGCTCTTTTCTCCATTGAAATCGTGAGGGAGGTAGAAGATGAAGAAAAAGAGAGGGTGAGGGCTGCTGCTTCACGTGAGGGAGAAGGAGAATGGGGATAGGAGAGAGAATTGTGAGGGTGGGGTAAGTAATGTAGTTACTTTTTGCCTTTTTAATTTCTTTGTCCTTTGTGAATAAAAGAGAGTTAAGAGAATGTGTGGGTGGGGGATAAAATCGGACAGCACCCAAACCCATGAGGGTTTTTAAAATTCTTTTTACATTATTGGACACATAAGTTTGTGTTATTTATACTTCTACCCCACAACTTACCGTTTTTGACAGTTTTTACTAATCTCTCGTTTTATTGATTTTATTGGTCCTACAGCTTCACTAATATTTATTAATGAATTTTTAGTTGACTAAAATTGTTACGAGTCTATTTGACCCGCTTAAAGACACGTTTTCCCGGTTACCTCGAAAAACGCGCTTTAAGGTTCGTTAGTGATTTTAATCCATTTTAAGGGTCCGTTTTCTTCGGGATTTGTTCCCTCATGATTAGTTATACTTAATTAAGCCTCTAAATTACTTATTAGCCTAATTAATCACTATTTTTAATTACGGGGTATTTCATCCGTAGCCACGGACCCCATGTTCGAGACCACGGACCCCAGTTAACCTAATTAGAAAACAAAAAATTGCAAAGTCCGGGGCCACGGATGATAAGTGCGAAATATATAGACTTTTAAGGGTTTAATTACCTTATAATTTGCAGTATTTTAAGTAATATTTCTCACTTATCTGACGATTTTCCTAGGTTTATGTTTTGATATGAATTGATATATTTTATGTGTTAAATGTAGGAAAAAGTGTTGGAATCAAGTAGTTTACTTCACAAGCTTTCCAACGCAACAAACGGCGAGTCAAACGGACTTATAACGAATAATCTGGAGCCGATTCAAGATTGGACTACATATATACATATATATATATATATATATATATATATATATATATAGCATAACTGGCGGACAGGAGAGGCGCAGACACAACAGAGGCGTCCGCCTCTTATCTCGCGGACAAGTAAGAGCCGTCCGCCTCATAAGTCGCGGACAGGACATAGACGACCGCCTGTTTTGGTCGCGGACACAACAGAGACTACCGCCTCTTATCAGGCGGACAGCACACAGATGACTGCGAGGCGGACGGGACCAAACGCGCGGACAAGGTAGAGACGACCGCGAGGCGGACAAGAGCATTTCAGCGCACGGAACAGAATTCCGAACAGAGTTTTCTTCTTCGTTCTTCAGGCGCCGCAGTCGAACTACTTCATTAATTGCGATCGCCCACCTTAATTTGCGCGAGCGTGATGCCGGCTCTTCAATCAATGGCTGCTGCAGATCATCAATTAAATCTGTGGAAATCAATTTCACTGCCCGATGAAATCTCAATCTTCACGGATCTGCACCAACTCCTCCGACTATCTTGATTCACCCTGTCACTTCTCCTTTGTCTGTTTCCCATGTCCTCCGCCTATATAAACCCACACTACTGGAAGCTAAAATACACACGATCCACACACACGATCCACCCACACAATCGATCCATCCAGTCATCCATTCATTTATCAGTCCACAAATTAATCCATTCACCCACGCATTCTCCCACGATCGCACTCCATTCACTTCATCAAAATAATCACCCATCCACTCCATTAAATTCCCACGTAACACATACATCCCACTCTTTATTTTATTTCCACTATTAAGCACCAGCTCTACAGAAATAAATTAGCAGACGGGGCAACGCAAGACGAAGTTGAAGCGAGGAACCGGAGTGAACTTCTAAACTGGAGTTATCTCTTACCCTTACTTTAATTTATTTAATGCATTCCTTTTCTGTTATCGTTGTTTCTGTAACGATGAGCGAGTAAGTATTTTAGCTTCCCGGGTTGGGAAGCGAACCTATTTCCTAAATTCTGTTATGTATTTCTTTAAATAAATTTAGTTAACTGCAACAGTTCAATTCCTGTCCTTCAAGTGTTTTAATTATTTGGCCGGTAATTATAACAACCCTTGTAGTTATTTTATTAAAATGCGAGAGCTGAGATAAATAACTAGACAGAGGAAGTTGAACCTAATTAACAGCTAGAAGCCTGATCCGGCCTATAGGTTAATTAGACTCCAATAGAAACTGCTCTTTATGCGATTAATTGTGTCCGGTCTAGAGCATTAGCCTGCTGCTAGGTCTAACAATTGGTTAGGATTCATTATACTTAGTCGTTAATGAATTAATTAAAGTTTCTGAGTTATTGCAGTAAAATTAAAGGAAGAATTTACTAACAGATATAAAAGGAATAGGTAAGCAAACAACCCGGGATGCGCTTTTCTATTTATCACATTCACCACTCTTTAAATCCCTCTGTGTTTATTTAAGTTGTCTTAATTGTCCTTGTAGTTTAGTTTCTTTTTAATTAATTAGTCAAAACCGAAAAAGTGATATTTCCTGTTTTCTTTAGTTTAACTTAATTTCCCAGTTAATCAAATATTTGTCAATTAATTATACGAGGTCCCTGAGATCGACAACCCCATTTAATCACTATACCCGCAAAACGATAGGTACACTGCCTATGTGGTAGAAGTAGTCACATATTTCTCCATCAAGTTTTTGGCGCCGTTGCCGGGGACCTCCGGCACGGTTAATTGACAACTATTATTTAATTGGGATAAGTTAAATTTTCCATTCTTTTATTTTTATTTTCTGTTTAATATTTTCTCTTTATTTTTGCCACGTATATAGTTAATCTAGTTTTTCCATATTCATACCAACTCGTCTCTTATGCGTCGGACCCGATCTGCAGGAGAACCTATAGCTGAATTTCAGCCAGAGATCGAAAGAGTTCTCCACAGCAGGCGACAACTACAGTTTGCCATGACGACCAGACAAACTCTGGGGGAGTACCAGCAACCATCAGTAGAAGGACGATCTTCTGCTATCGTCCTCCCTCAAGTGACGCAAACTGAGCTCGACGCCTGGCAATTCAAGACGAGCTTCATCACCACGTTGTACCACCAGGGACAATTCAGCGGACTTGACTCAGATGATGCCCCACACCACATCTCTGCATTCCTGGACTTCTGCAATACATTCAACAAGACGGGGAACCTGAACGAGCGCATTCGTCTACAGCTGTTCCCCTATTCTCTGAAAGACGGAGCGTCCAGGTGGCTAAGGAGTCTGCAACCGGGTAGCATCCACACTTGGGCTGACTTGGCAAACAAGTTCCTGGCGAAGTACTATCCACCGTCACAGACAAGGGAAAAGATCGCTGAAATCACAAACTTTTGTCAAGAACCAGGTGAGTCCCTGTATGATTCTTGGGATAGATTCAAGGAGCTGCAGATTCAATGCCCACACCATGGTATGAGTAGCGAAGAACTAGTACTGTCATTCTTTAAGGGATTAAATGATTCAAACAAATGGTACTAAGTTCCTCATCTGGAGGAAACTTTATGGCAAGAACTGGGGATGAAGCGATGGAGCTTTTGGACACCATGACCGCTAGTACCAGACAGTGGTGCAAGAACAAGGGGAGAGGTGAGACGAAAGCAGGTATGTATAATATTCCCCCACAGGATCATTTATCCGCTCAACTAACAGCTCTTACTAAAGTTGTGGAAAAGTTAGCTGTAAATCAGACGCAACAGCAAACCGCGAAGGCAGCTACTTCTTCGCCTTTCCTGAATCCTTGCTGTGAGAATTGTGGAGGAGCCCACGAAACGTTCAACTGTGAAGGTCCTAGCTTTGCAGGTAACCCCGAAGAGCTAAAATCGATCAACAACAGACCAGGTAACCCCTATCCTAACAATTTCAATCAGAATAATTGGAGGAACAATCAACAACCTCCATGGAGGGGTAATGATCAGTCTATAGGTAATTTTGGGTTCAATCAAAATAGACCACCTTACTTTAGACAGCAGGAGCAATCCCAAAATTCTCAAGGAGGCAGTGGTAAAATTGATAATATGCTGGCAGAAATCCTCAAACAAGGCCAAACTACAAACTCCAGGATTGCCGAAATAGAAGCTAAACTTTCTGAACAAGCCGCTAAAAACGCTGATCAAGCTTCTATCAACCTGAGCCTAGAGAGGCAAATGAGTCAAATTTCACAACAGCTGGCACAGCGACCGACGGGGTCACTTCCCAGTCAGCCTGACCCTAACCCAAGGCAGCATGCAAAAGCAGTAACTCTGAGAAGCGGCAAGGAACTAGTTTCTGATGTTCCAGAAGTTGAAGAAGATTTTAATAAGCCAGCTGAATCTCAACCTGAAGTGGAGGAAACAACAAAGGAGAAGGAGTCTCCTGAATCTCTCACTATTAAACCTTCTCAACTCTCTTATAATCCTCCTATTCCATTCCCTAACAGACTAAAGAAAAAGAACATGGACGAGCAATATGGAAATTTCTTAATATCTTTAAGAAATTAACTATTAACATCCCTTTTTCTGATGCTTTGTCTCAAATGCCTATGTATGCTAAATTTATGAAGGATATTTTGTCTAACAGGCGTTCTTTGCTAGAGTCTGACACAGTCAAGTTGACAGAAAGAGTATCTGCAGTTCTCCTGAAGAAACTGCCACCCAAGTTAGGAGATCCGGGTCTTCCCATCATTCCATGCGCTATCGAGAAGGTTGATTGCGGTAACGGTTTATGTGATTTAGGAGCAAGTATTAATTTGATGCCTTTATCTATTTTCAAGAAATTAGGTGTAGGTCAATGTGCTCCCACATCTGTTCAGTTACAACTAGCAGACCGTTCCATAATTTATCCTAAAGGAAAAGTTGAGGACCTGGTAGTTTCTATTGATAAATTTATCTTCCCTGCTGATTTTATCATCATTGATATGGAGGAAGATACAGATGTACCACTAATTTTGGGCAGACCGTTCATGAGAACTGCCCGCACTCTCATTTGAAATATTCCTTTCTTAATGAACCATCGGAATTACCTGTTATAATCTCTTCTGACTTGACAGGAACTCAAGAGAGGCAACTACTGGAGGTGTTGCGCAATCACACATCAGCTATTGGTTGGTCTATAGCAGATATTAAGGGAATCAGCCCTCAGTTGTGTTCTCACCGAATCTATATGGAAGATAACTACCGACCATTGGCTCAGCCTCAGCGACGCCTCAACCCAGTCCTAAAAGAGGTAGTAAAGAAAGAGGTAATCAAACTACTAGATGCAGGCATTATTTACCCTATTTCAGACAGTAAATGGGTAAGTCCAGTTCAGGTAGTACCAAAGAAAGGAGGAATAACTGTGGTTCCTAATGAAAAGGGTGAGCTGATTACCCAGCGTCCCACTACAGGTTGGCGGGTTTGTATTGATTATAGAAAGTTAAATGATGCCACTCGTAAGGACCATTTTCCATTACCTTTCATTGATCAAATGTTGGAAAGACTAGCTGGACATGACTACTACTGCTTTCTGGATGGCTTTTCAGGTTATTTTCAGATCCCTATAGCTCCTGAGGATCAGGATAAGACAACTTTTACCTGTCCGTATGGAACCTATAGTTATAAAAGAATGCCATTTGGATTATGTAATGCTCCTGCTACGTTTCAACGTTGTATGATGGCCATCTTTGCTGAATATATTGAGAAATGCATTGAGGTTTTTATGGACGATTTTTCTGTTTATGGTCTAACATTTGAATCCTGTCTAGAAAACCTTGATCTTGTGTTGTCCAGGTGTGAAGAAACCAATCTGGTATTAAATTGGGAAAAATGCCACTTCATGGTTCGAGAAGGAATCGTCCTGGGCCACAAAATTTCTTCAAAAGGTATTGAGGTAGATCGGGCTAAAGTCGAGGTAATTGAAAAGCTCCCACCACCATCTTCTGTTAGAGATATTCGTAGTTTTCTTGGACACGCAGGTTTTTATAGAAGATTCATCAAAGATTTTTCCAAAATCTCTAAACCTCTGTGTGATCTATTGGCGAAGGATGTTAAGTTCCATTTTTCTGAAGAATGTCTGACAGCTTTTAATTCATTAAAAGAAAAGCTAATTTCTGCACCTGTCGTTGTGTCTCCTGATTGGTCACTCCCTTTTGAGATAATGTGTGACGCTAGTGATTACGCTGTGGGAGCCGTGTTATGTCAGAAGGTTGATAAAATTCTTCGGGTAGTATATTATGCAAGTCGAACTTTAAATGATGCCCAGAAAAATTATGCGACCACAGAAAAAGAATTACTAGCTGTAGTTTTTGCTCTAGATAAGTTTCGATCTTATTTACTGGGTGGCAAAATTATTGTGCATACTGACCACTCTGCTCTTAAGTATTTGTTTGCTAAGGCAGAGTCTAAACCCAGGTTGATTAGGTGGATTCTCCTATTGCAAGAATTTGATATTGAGATCAGGGACAAAAAGGGAACACAAAATGTGGTAGCTGATCATCTGTCCAGAATGGAAGCATCTGATGACGGGACTCCCATCAACGAGTCATTCCCCGATGAGTCAGCATTTGCAGCTGAAGATGTTGAGGATCCATGGTTTGCTGATATCGCTAACTACCTTGTTAGGAAGATGTTCCAGCTGATATGACTTATCAGCAGAGAAAGAGGTTCTTTTCCATTGTCAAACATTATTTTTGGGATGACCCTTATCTGTTTAAAGTCTGTGCAGATGGTATCATTAGGAGATGTGTCCAGAAGTCAAGTCAGAAATATTCTCCTCCATTGTCATTCCAGAGAAGCCGGTGGACATCATGCGCCACTCGAACCGCTGCAAAAATACTAGAATCAGGTTTTTTCTGGAACACCCTTCACAAGGATTGTCATATGTTTGTTTCGACATGTGATCGGTGTCAAAGGCAAGGTAATCTATCTCGTCGGAATGAGCTACCACTGATAATGTTAGAAGTTGAGCTATTTGACGTCTGGGGTATTGACTTTATGGGTCCCTTCCCAAACTCTTTCGGTAATCTTTACATCTTAGTAGCTGTTGATTATGTTTCAAAATGGGCGGAAGCCCTTGCCTGTTCTACTAATGATGCTAAAATTGTTGTGAAGTTCCTGAAGAAAAATATTTTCACTCGATTCGGCGTTCCTCGAGCCATAATCAGTGACGGTGGCTCCCATTTCTGTAACCGCCAGTTTGAAGCACTATTAAAGAAATATGGGGTTCGACATAAGGTTTCCTTACCCTACCATCCTCAAACAAATGGGCAGGCCGAAGTGACGAACCGAGAGCTCAAGTGGATCTTGCAAAAGACGGTGAACTCTTCTCGAAAGGATTGGTCACTTCGATTAGATGAAGCACTCTGGGCCTACCGCACTGCTTTCAAGACACCAATTGGCATGTCTCCCTACAAGTTGGTTTTTGGGAAGGCATGCCACTTGCCTGTGGAATTAGAATACAAGTCATATTGGGCCCTGAAAGCTCTTAATTTTGACCTACAGCAAGCCGGTGATAAACGTAAGTTCCAGCTGACAGAGTTGGAGGAACTCAGGAACGAATCTTATGAGAATGCTGTAATATATAAGGAACGTACCAAGCGCTGGCATGACAAGATGATTGCCAATCGGGAACTCAAGGTGGGGGACCAAGTTTTACTTTTCAACTCAAGGCTCAGATTCTTCCCAGGTAAGCTGAAATCCTACTGGTCAGGACCTTACCCCATTACTAGCATTTCCCCATTCGGTGCGATTGAACTCGCCAATGCAAAGGGGGAAACATTTAAAGTCAATGGGTCAAGAGTCAAGAAATTTCTGGGTACTTCACTGGATCAAGCTGCTACATATGAAGTATCTCTTAAAGATCCAATTGCAGGTTAGCTACTTCACAAAGTCCAGCCAATGACTATAAAGAGGGCAGCTGACTGGGAGGCAACCCAGGGGTAATTTTCAAATTCATGTTTTATAAGCTACGCATCTATTTCTCTCTAATATTTTGTGATATATATATATATATAAAAAAAAAAAGGGCGAGGAAGAAAGAAGAGCAAGGAGATACTTGTACCTGTGCTATTAACGCAACGCTTCCTAGCGTTATTTTGGTATTTGACAATGTGTGTAGGTAAACCGTTTGTTGCAATCACTCCCAGCTGAACCCTTGCTTAGACTCAAGTGTGAGGAACATCGACCCCACCGCCAATGCTTTAAGTGTGAGGAAGGGCACCTTCCTCAATCTCACGATATCAGGGGAGTCTCAGTTCCTTTATTTTTAATATTTATGTTCAGCCACTCGAGCTTTAACTGTTGATTCATGAGTCTGGCATATTTTGAAAGGTCTTTTCTTGATTATTTTATGCACAATGAGGACATTGCTCCTCTTAAGTGTGAGGAAGTTTAGACCTTTCCCTGAAAATATGCCAGTAGTACCTAATGCCACACTTGATTTTTTTATTGTTCTCTAATTATGATAGTAAGCTTCTCTAAAGGCCAATACATGTTGAATTTTCGGGCTAAAATTTTTGTGGAAGTTTTTGAAATCGAGCCTGATGACAACCTCAAGAATCGTTCTGCTTGACGTTGTCTGTATGTATCAATTTCTTTCTTCAAAATTAAATCTATTTTCACTGAAATCTGGTGGATAAGCTGATTGTGGAAATTGAGCTACCTTAGCTTGGCAATCATGGGACTAAGTGAAAGTTTGGTATGGAAAGGATAAGGCAAGGTACTCCTCTGATCATATAATGAAGTTTTCTGAACCAAAACAGGCCTCGTTCATTCGGTTATTAAGTCCTTGGGGTGCCTTATCACCCATCTACCTAAGGTCTTGTGATCTGGGATAGAAGGCCCAAAACCGCTACATGGGTGAAGAGAAAAGTCTGGGGGATGAAAAAAATTGTGCAAACAAAGAAAAAAAATGAACATGCAAAACTCTTAATGCTGAATAACTGTCACAATTTTTCATATTTCGATCATGAGTATGTGGTGTTGAAAGGTATCACGGAATAAGGTGTTACTTCACACCCCTTGTCATCCAAAGGTTAGAGAAAAGAAATTGGTGGAAGGTTCCAAGCTAATCTATGTTCAATTTTTACAATCTGACTTATCCATGCTCTTATTAAAAATTTTCTGTTTCACTGTTTACAAAAACCTACATCTAAGAGCAGGATTATTCTTTTGATTGCCATTTAGCTTGATTTCCTTTCACGATTGTTGAATCCCGGAGTTTGATACTATAACCTTAGAGAAAGTTTGTTCTTTATTTGCTTGAGGACAAGCAAAAGATAAGTGTGAGGAAGTTTGATAAGTGCGAAATATATAGACTTTTAAGGGTTTAATTACCTTATAATTTGCAGTATTTTAAGTAATATTTCTCACTTATCTGACGATTTTCCTAGGTTTATGTTTTGATATGAATTGATATATTTTATGTGTTAAATGTAGGAAAAAGTGTTGGAATCAAGTAGTTTACTTCACAAGCTTTCCAACGCAACAAACGGCGAGTCAAACGGACTTATAACGAATAATCTGGAGCCGATTCAAGATTGGACTACAATAATATACATATATATATATATAGCATAACTGGCGGACAGGAGAGGCGCAGACACAACAGAGGCGTCCGCCTCTTATCTCGCGGTCAAGTAAGAGCCGTCCGCCTCATAAGTCGCGGACAAGAGAGAAACAACCGCCTCGCGGACGCGGATGAGAGGTCCGCCTGGTTTGGTCGCGGACAGGACATAGACGACCGCCTGTTTTGGTCGCGGACACAACAGAGACTACCGCCTCTTATCAGGCGGACAGCACACAGATGACTGCGAGGCGGACGGGACCAAACGCGCGGACAAGGTAGAGACGACCGCGAGGCGGACAAGAGCATTTCAGCGCACGGAACAGAATTCCGAACAGAGTTTTCTTCTTCGTTCTTCAGGCGCCGCAGTCGAACTACTTCATTAATTGCAATCGCCCACCTTAATTTGCGCGAGCGTGATGCCGGCTCTTCAATCAATGGCTGCTGCAGATCATCAATTAAATCTGTGGAAATCAATTTCACTGCCCGATGAAATCTCAATCTTCACGGATCTGCACCAACTCCTCCGACTATCTTGATTCACCCTGTCACTTCTCCTTTGTCTGTTTCCCATGTCCTCCGCCTATATAAACCCACACTACTGGAAGCTAAAATACACACGATCCACCCACACACACGATCCACCCACACAATCGATCCATCCAGTCATCCATTCATTTATCAGTCCACAAATTAATCCATTCACCCACGCATTCTCCCACGATCGCACTCCATTCACTTCATCAAAAATAATCACCCATCCACTCCATTAAATTCCCACGTAACACATACATCCCACTCTTTATTTTATTTCCACTATTAAGCACCAGCTCTACAGAAATAAATTAGCAGACGGGGCAACGCAAGACGAAGTTGAAGCGAGGAACCGGAGTGAACTTCTAAACTGGAGTTATCTCTTACCCTTACTTTAATTTATTTAATGCATTCCTTTTCTGTTATCGTTGTTTCTGTAACGATGAGCGAGTAAGTATTTTAGCTTCCCGGGTTGGAAGCGAACCTATTTCCTAAATTCTGTTATGTATTTCTTTAAATAAATTTAGTTAACTGCAACAGTTCAATTCCTGTCCTTCAAGTGTTTTAATTATTTGGCCGGTAATTAAACAACCCTTGTAGTTATTTTATTAAAATGCGAGAGCTGAGATAAATAACTAGACAGAAGTTGAACCTAATTAACAGCTAGAAGCCTGATCCGGCCTATAGGTTAATTAGACTCCAATAGAAACTGCTCTTTATGCGATTAATTGTGTCCGGTCTAGAGCATTAGCCTGCTGCTAGGTCTAACAATTGGTTAGGATTCATTATACTTAGTCGTTAATGAATTAATTAAAGTTTCTGAGTTATTGCAGTAAAATTAAAGGAAGAATTTACTAACAGATATAAAAGGAATAGGTAAGCAAACAACCCGGGATGCGCTTTTCTATTTATCACATTCACCACTCTTTAAATCCCTATGTGTTTATTTAAGTTGTCTTAATTGTCCTTGTAGTTTAGTTTCTTTTTAATTAATTAGTCAAAACCGAAAAAGTGATATTTCCTGTTTTCTTTAGTTTAACTTAATTTCCCAGTTAATCAAATATTTGTCAATTAATTATACGAGGTCCCTGAGATCGACAACCCCATTTAATCACTATACCCGCAAAACGATAGGTACACTGCCTATGTGGTAGAAGTAGTCACATATTTCTCCATCAACGGACAGGCTGTCCGTGGGCCCGGACATTATTAGAAAACCTAAATTTTGAATTTTTTAAAATCCCGCCGCCGTCCGTGGGTGTCCGGGCTTACGGACGGGGAGTCCGGGACCTCGGACATGACGTCCGTGGGCGCGGACCGCCCTCGGACGGCGGCGTTGAGGCTGTTCCCGAGGGTGTTTTTGGCTCAAATTTTATGGGTGTGTAGCCTGAAAGATGTACAAGACGTTAGTGATTGAAAGTTCTCAATTTGAATTCGAATTAAGCACGAAACTTGGTAAACAAGTTATTGGACAGAAGCTTAAACAAACAGCAATACAGAAGCGTAAAAAGGTTAGTTTGAACCCAAAATTTGACAGAGAGTTAATAAGGTCGTGGGGAATTAGAAAAGTAGAATTGTAACCTATTTTTCCTTCGAATTCAAGAGGGTTCTTCACGTCGGGATTCTTCGGAGGCTCTGATGGTGCCGGTTCTGGATTGTGTTCGACCCGAGCTTCTTGTTGTTGATTGTTGAAGGTGTTCTTCACGTTTTGGAGGTGGTTTGGTTGATGTTTGATGATTGATGATGTTGTGGGAGTTGAAAAATATGTTTTGGTGTTGATTTTGGTGAGATTTCGGTGTTTGATTGTGCCTCTG
This sequence comes from Limonium bicolor, assembly GCA_023374045.1. Lineage (NCBI taxonomy): Eukaryota > Viridiplantae > Streptophyta > Magnoliopsida > Caryophyllales > Plumbaginaceae > Limonium > Limonium bicolor. Next base: position 1,782 of record JAIOTZ010002093.1, on the reverse strand, counting down.
GAGTTCAAAAACGTGGAGAGAGAGAGACGGCTGCCTTCTTTGAGAGTCTAGGGTTCTTGAGGTTATGATTTGATCATGGGATGAGGTTCCTTATATAGGCTTCCTTTAAGATAGAAAAATCCGGTAAAAACCGAGATTTACCGACGTTTTAGCTCAAGGACTTCCAAAAGGAATTTGATTATGAAACTTTACACATGGGTAAAGGATTATATTTCTGAATTTTCTAAAGTGGAATCGAATTTTTTGGATATTGGAATATTTTTAAATTCAATTTCTCGTCAGATTCAATCAGAAATTGTTAGAAAATTATTGGAAATTCGAAAAATCAAAATTTCAACGCCATTATGCTTCAGATGTCATCCTCTATCATGGGTTAAAATGTCAAAGCATTTTGAATTGATTTGACCCTTATTTGGAGGAGAGATAAAGCCTATAGGGGGCTTAGGAGCCTTGAAAAATTATGAAAATGCCCCTGGAGATGACTAAGCTGTCCCTAGTACTCTGAAATGTGCCGATCGAACTGGGAACCCTCGCTACTAGCCTATTAGTAGAGACTCTCTTCCGGGGGAGTTGAAATTTTGGGTATAACACATACACCTCTCTCCTCCGATCTAAGTACTATCCCGAGCATGTCAAGACCAAGAAACGGCTTGAGCTCGATGCCCTGAAGATGACAGAGAAGACGACGGTTGATGAGTATTACCGCACCTTCCCTTCTCTTCTCAGACTTCTACCCGACCTTGGGTATACCGGCCAAGTCTTGGTCGACGACTTCTACGGCGGATTGAGCCATCGACTCTGGTATGGCATGGGATTCGCACGGTTTACCTCCCTTCAGGTAAACAACGTTGATCCCTTAAAAGCCTTAAGCAATGTGAATTAGTATTCCCGTATGTAAATGTGTAACCTAATGCCAAGTAATTCAGGAGTGTTACCTCGCTGCATCTCGAGTTGAGATCACCTGCCAGCTAAGAGATGAGGAGCAAGCGCTGAAGCGCAAGGGTAACGCCTCCGATGACCAAAACCAAACCAAACCATGGAAAAAGAAGAAAGGGAAGTACTCCCACCAGAAGAATACCTCAGGAGACGGCAGTGCCCATGCTGAGAAGGGCAAGGCGGCTGAACCGTTACAGCTTGCCTACACCGCACCAGTGGCAGCGAAGCCACTGAGGTCTCAGCCCTACAAGGGTAAGAACTCGAAATAAAATTAGTACACTTGTATGTTACTATGTATATGGAGTATTGTAAGTATACCGAACCTCGCTAACTTGGAAGCTATAGGTTCTGGATTTGGCCATGGCAAGGGGCAAAATGATGGCCGCAGCTATGTGTGCTGAAACTGCAACAAGGATCATCCCGGCACTGATTGCCAAGGAAGGGAGATCCGCTGCTACAATTGCCAGAAGCCGGGGCACCGTGCTAATGCATGCGTAGAAAACTTGAAGCCCAAGGGCAACTATTAGGGCTACAGGCAGCGTGAAGGCAAGGAGGTTGCATCTGGCGATACTCGTGCCCAGCACACCTTACAGGGACAGGGGTCCCGGGGTCCGCATAAGGGTGCACCGCAGAGGCAGCCGGCCTTACACATCATTGACCGTGACGGGACCGGGACCAAGTCCGGCCCAGGTATTCACCGTAACCTTTAATCCTTGAGAAGCATGTCTAGAGTAATGAAATATTTGTATGAATGGATGCATGAATGTGTAAGTACTTGAAGTATGAAATTGAGCATGAGTAAGTAAAATTGAAGTATGTATTGAGCATGAAATAAGTCAGTGAGCC
>JAIOTZ010002092.1:0-23915 GCA_023374045.1 Limonium bicolor | reverse complement strand
TTCTCTAAAAGGCCGGATCGTGGATGCTGACAACACTTTGATAGAGGTACAAAATCATCTCTGTACTGGGAAAAATAAGTTGGCTTGGGCCTTCTCTGACCTAGAGGCTTTGTTGGATCAGGTGCGTACTGCTCATCGGAATGAGGTGAACTCCCCCGGGCTGACAAGACTTTTACTATCAGGAAAGCAATTCTTTAAGCAGGAAGTTGAAACACTCGATCAAGAGAGAAAACTCTTCAGCGAGAGAATGCGGCTCTCGTAGAGGAAAAGGGAAAGCTCATGCAGGATCTTAATCAACTGTCGGAGGAAAAGGCCGCACTGGAAGAGCATCGAGGTCCTCTTTTGATAGGAGAACAGTCTCTGCTCCGAGATTGCTCTCTTTTGGAAGAGGAAAAACCCTTGTTGCAGATAAAGCTGCCCTGATAGAGAAGACCAGGCTGGAGGAGAGAGTAAAAGAGCTTGAGGAAGCTAAGTCTCGCTCTCAAGCCGAGAATACTGAGCCATGGTCATGGTAAACTTTGAGGCCTCGACTTTTGTTTCTCCCTTTATCCTTTCTTCTTCTTATTCTTTTTTATTCCGGCCAGGCTTGAGTTCTGCCAACTTACTGAAGCACGTCAGTCAGTTGAGTGGCCGGGTAGCCCGCGCTAAGGAGGAGCTATCATTTGCCAATTCTGAACGTGATAAGTATCGAGCTCAAGTCCTGACCCTTGAATCTCAAGTTGCCAGGCTCAAGTCTTTTCCCGGCAATCTCAGGAGGAGATACAGAAGCAAGGCACCATTAATGCCCATTTAAAGGAGTCCTTCGCTTCTCAGTGCCGCCGGATAGTTGACATTTGCCAGCAAATCGTCTCGGATCACTCTCTCGAGAAAGAGGAGTTGCTGGATGATGATTTGTACAACAACTGGAGTTCAAGGCTGTTGCCCTGAAGTCCAACTTCTTCTTGGAGCTCGAGAGGTTCTGCCACAGTCCTGGAGGAGACATCTTTGGCACCGGCGAAGCCTCATTTCTTCCAGCTGGAAGCAACATCCTGCCGTCTGCCGGAGGGATGCAGCGTCCTTCTAGGAGGTCTAAGTCTTCTGAGAGTGTGGCTGGTAGCGGCGATAGACTGTTAGCTGCTGAAAAAGAAGCTGTAGAAAAGCAGAATAGGAGTTTTTTTTTAGAGAAGTTTGTTTCGGCATGTATTTTTTGTGTTTTGCCGAATGATCATATTTTGTAACTGTTTTACCCCATACTTTGGGAGGAATATAAGCTATATTTTTGCCATCTTTAATTATTTGCCCGCCGGAGTACCTCTTTTCAGCCGAGTTTCCTATTGCCGTGATATCTCTCTCTTTTTTTTAACGGTGCATGTACGGTTATCTTATGTAAGTTATGCCAGTTAGTATTCATTTTTATAACACAAGGGCTTACGGTTTTGGGCTTTGGTTCGGTCGGACCCTTTTTTTTAGAAAAGTATGGTCATCTGTGGCTTTTCGATTTTTAGGATATGGAGTATAGGAAACTGTGGCCTGTGGCCGACGCCATTTTCAAGGCATGATAGCCTGCGTTGGCCGTGATTTTCTTTCAAGGCATGCAGCCTGCGGCTCGTTGGCCGGTGCTTTCTTTTTCTTTCAAGGCATGACAGCCTGCGGCTCGTTGGCCGGTGCTTACTTTCAAGGCATGATAGCCTGCGGCTCGTTGGCGGTGCTTACTTTCAAGGCATGATAGCCTGCGGCTCGTTGGCCGGTGCTTACTTTCAAGGCATGATAGCCTGCGGCTCGTTGGCCGGTGCTTACTTTCAAGGCATGATAGCCTGCGGCTCATTGGCCGGTGCTTACTTTCAAGGCATGATAGCCTGGGCTGTGGCCGGTGCTTACTTTCAAGGCATGATAGCCTGCGGCTCGTTGGCCGGTGCTTACTTTCAAGGCATGATAGCCTGCGGCTCGTTGGCCGGTGCTTACTTTCAAGGCATGATAGCCTGCGGCTCGTTGGCCGGTGCTTACTTTCAAGGCATGATAGCCTGCGGCTCGTTGGCCGGTGCTTACTTTTGCTTCCTTTCAAAAAATAATACCTTTTATTGAAGAATCACAAATTTTACATAAAACTTTTTTAGACATTCTCCATGCCAAGAATGCGGCAATTCGTACCCTTCACCATTTTTCAGGCGATATGAAGCTCGTCCCGTCTTCTGGTGTATGATGTATGGCCCTTCCCATTGGGGTTCCAGCTTCTTAGGCTGCTTAACTTCTCGGAGAACCAATTCTCCTGGGGCGAAACTTCGTTCCTTTATTCTTTTTGTTGAAATATCGCTCTACCTTGGATTTATCTCTTGCCATTCTTACTGCGGCGGCCATCCTAGCTTCTTCGAGAAGGTCTAGGTGGTTCTGTACTCCCTGATTGTTGACTTTTCATCATACGATTCCCATCTTATGGATGGCACCACAATTTCCGCCGGAATGATGGCTTCCAATCCATAAGTCAGTCTGTAGGGCGTCTCTCCTGTCGGCCCCTTTCCGTCGTTCTGTACGACCAAAGGACCTGGGGTAACAATTCTGCCCACTTTCCTTTTTCTCATCGAGTTTCTTCTTTATGCTTTTACTATCTGCCCATTCGCATTCTCGACCTGCCCATTTGCCTGAGGGTGAGCCACTGATGCAAATCTTAAGTCGATCTTCCATTCTTCACAGAATTCCCGGAAGCTTTCGCAATTGAACTGTGTTCCATTATCAGTTATTATTGCCCTTGGTATGCCAAACCTGCACACACATATTTCCAGATGAATTCTTGTGATTTCCTAGCCGTGATGGAGATAGTGGGCATTGCCTCGACCCACTTTGTGAAGTAGTCGATGGCAACGTACATGAATTTGAACCTCCCTGGCGAGGCTTCTGGAAATGGCCCTACAATGTCCAACCCCCACATAGCAAAGGGAATTGGGCAGAGAATGGATTTTTGCTCTGCCGGAGGAGTATGTATTTGTTTCCATGCTCTTGACACTTGCGGCATTTTCGTATATACTCTGCAATGCTCCATCATTTTCGGCCAAAAGTATCCAAGTCTCAAGATTTTGTGGGTTGTGGTTCTTCTCCCTGGTGATTTCCACAGATCCCATCATGCACCTCTTTTATTAGTTCTGCCCCTTCGGCTGTGGTGACACACTTTAACGCTGGCCTTGCAAAAGATCGCTTATAGAGCTGGTTATTTTCAATAAAAAATGATGCGGCCGCCTTTTTACTGTCCTGGCCTCCTTTTCCTCTTCCGGCAACTTTCCCTGCCGAATGTAATCTATGATTGGGGTCATCCAAGACTCTGCTTTATCATTTGGTTCTAGCGAAAACACTTGAGCCCCGTCTACGCTTGATGTAGCCTTGACCTCCAACCATACCTCATTGGGTACTTTTTCGGCCATACTTGCCAATTTTGCCAAGGCATCAGCTTCAACATTTTCTTCACGAGGGAGATGCTTTATTTCACATCTTTGGAAGTTTGCTTTTAGTTCCTGGACTTTGAGCAAGTACTCCACAGCTTTTCTTCTTTGACCTCATAGATGTTGTCGCTTTGTCTTGTTACCAGCATGGAATCTGAGTATACTTCTAATTCTGCGAAAGTTTTAAATTTTATGAGGTTTGTTTTCAATATGATTTTATAGAAAGGAAAAAATAGAGAAAGTATCTTCCTATGGAACCTGTTGCCCCTAGGGCGGTAGCCACCTCCAAACCCCAAATGAGGCTTCGTATTCAGCTTCATTGTTGGTAACATCGAAATCTAGCCGGAAGGCGTAATTTAGACTTTGTCCATCCGGCGTTGCACTACTATTCGGCTCCTGCCCCTTTTGCATCGGGCTCCGTCAACCAAGATGGTGTATGAGTTTTGGAGCTGTTTCTCTTCTTTTGCAAAGTTGTCTCTGTTATGAAGTCTGCCAAGGCCTGTGCTTTAATCGCTGTTCTGGGTAAGAAGTGAATTTCATATTGTGTTAGCTCCACTGTCCAGCTACCATCCGGCCGGAGGCGTTTGGATTGTTAGCTATTTGTTTGAGTGGCCAGTTGGTTCTGACAAAGATTCGATGCGACTGAAAGTAGGGCCAATTTCCTTGACGCCACCACTAATGCAAATAGGATTTTCTCTATGTTTGTATATCGTCCTTCTGTCAGACTCAAAATTTTGCCAGTGTAATAGACTGGTATCTCCCTTTTTTCTTCCATAATCAGGACAGCTGCGACTGCCCAATCTGTCGCGGATAAGTAAAGGTAGAGATCCTGGCCTGGGGCGGGTACGCCCAACTTAGGCAAGTCTCGAAGCATTTCTTTGATTTTTTCAAATGCGTCTATACACTCTTGTCCCCATCGGAACTTGCTGTTCTTTCTCAGGATATTGAAGAACGGGATTGATTTTTCCTGTAGCTTGGAGCAAAATCTGCTTAACGCCGTGAGTCTCCCATTCAAGGCTTGGACATCTTTGATATTTCTTGGAGGGGAGAGGTTGAGGATTGCCTGACTTTTTTCCGGATCGACCTCAATACCCCGCTGTCCAACAATAAATCCAAGAAACTTCCCTTTGGTTACACCAAACACACACTTTTCTGGATTCAGCTTGATTTGGTATCTGTCCAGAGTGTCGAATGTTTCCTCTAAATCCTTCATGTGTTGTTCCTTTGATGGACTTTTTACAACTATATCATCAACATAAGCTTCCACATTTCGGGCAATTTGCTGACAAAATACTTTGTCAATCATTCGTTGAAAAGTGGCCCCTACATTCTTTAGGCCGAAGGGCATTACCTTGTAACAGAATGTTCCGACTGAAGTAATAAAGGATGTCTTTCCGAATCGTCTTCTTTCATTATTTGATTATAACCGGAGAAAGCATCCAGAAAACTTAACACAGAACTTTGGGCAGTTGAAACCACCAATCTATCTATTGATGGTAGGGGATAGAAATCTTTAGGGCATGCCTTATTTAAATCTGTGAAATCCACACACATTCTCCATTTTCCATTTGCTTTTTTCACCATGACAACATTAGCCAACCATCGTGGATACGCAACCTCTCTGATGAACCCGGCCTTGAGGAGTTTTTGGACTTCGGTTCGTGCGGCTAAATCCCTTTCTTCCCCTATTACCCTTTTTCTTTGCCTGACCGCCGGATGTTAGGGTCACCCTGAGCTCATGCCGGATAACGCTGGGTCTATACCAGGCATCTCGTCCGTGCTCCAAGCGAATGTTGCCCTTCTTTTTTCCAGGAACCTCATTAAGTGAGTTTGCTCTCCACTTTCAAACGCAGTTCCTATTTTAAAAAATTTAGAAGGGTCAGATTTTAAATGTATTGCTTTTCTTATCCGCTCTGAGAAGGGATACAAGCTCATATCTATCTGGTCATCTTCTTCCATCTCTTCTTCGCTGATGATCGAATTGTGTTTCCTCTCCTTGCTTTCCTCACCATTGCTGCCTCTGGAATCTCTATTCTTCAGTTGTTCAATGGCCTCAGTCATCTCGTCCCATTTTTTCTGATACTCCTCGTCCCTTTGCATTAATTCTTGTTGCAAAGTCTCATTTCCCTCTACAATTTTTTCATCGATGGATCTGACTAGCCCCTTTAGCATGTCCTTGAGGTCTTTTTTGGAGATGGCTTCTGGCATCTCCGAACTCATTCCTTCCTCAGAGCGATTGTTCGAGCGATTGTTCTCTTCGGTAGCATTCTTCGGTGTTTTCTTTGATCTTGGAGCCATCTCTTGTATTTCGATCCTGCAAAAAACGTCGTTAGTTACTTTAGGACTTCCGCTATAAATCGTCGTAGATTACTTCCCTGTTTCTTGGTGGTCTCGTGGTTGCTTCTTGCTGTTCGTTTCCCACAGACGACGCCAAATGAAACAGTATACTTATCCTGATACGATCCAATCTGATCCCAATGTAACAGCACATCTATCCTAGTACGACCCGATCTGATCTTCTATCCTACATTACATGGTCTCAGACACAGAGTCTCGCAAGAGTAGAGAGGGAGAAAGAGAGCTTCTATTGGATCGAATATGAGTTTGACTGCCAAATGTTGCGTGTCTTATTCCATGGGGGTACACCCTTATTTATAGTTTTTTGGGCCTGGTCTTTTTGGTGCCAGCCTGTATTTTACATGTTTAAGTACAGTTCTACCCTCTCCTAGTATCTTTGACCGACCACAAGCGGTCGGTCGTACAATGCTTTGCTTTGCCTAAGTCCCATTTTCATCCGGCCGAGATGGCCGGATGCCCTATGTGTTTCTACTTCCATCCGGCTAAGGCGGCCGGATGCTCTATAAGCCTCTAATCTCATCCGGCTAGAGCGGCCGGATGTTGTATATGCCTTTAATCTCATCCGGCTGGAGTGGCCGAATGCTCCACGTTCTTTTTGGCTTGGCACCATTTCTTCCCTTCTCAGTGTTGACCAAAAACTTTGGGTTAAAATGATTTATGACATAAAATATTAAGTTTATATAAGTTTTGGGGTGAATATGTAATTTATAAAGGATATATGTGAAATCGAATTAAAAGGGGGCGAAATGGTAATTTACGAAAATATAAGTGTTCACTTGGTTATTTAGAAAATTAAATATTAAAACTATAGTTTATAAGTTAATATGAACTTATATAAAGTTTTGGGGTTAAATGTGAATAAAGGAAAATATATATTAAACCGAAAGTATTTGTGGTCGTTTGGTAATAAATAAAAATTAGTATACTTAATTTATAATTACCGAAGGTTAATATGGAATTTAGTAATTATAAAGTTAATGTTATTTGGTAATTTATAAAAGCTAGTGGGTACAAAATATAAATACCGAATTATTATGGTTGGTTTTGTAATTTAGTAAGAAAGGAATTAAAAACTAAGTACTTTGGGTTATTATGGAGTATAATGTAAAATTTATAAAATAAAGGTGGATATAGTAAAAATAACCAAATGGTATAATATAAAGAATAAGTGGAAACAATTATGAGTGTATGATTAAAGAAATAGAAATATACTACAAGGTAGAAATTCATTATCACAGTAGTATTACATAAATGATGAACTGTTAAAACTACCTTGATCCACTGTAAGTAACAGGGGAAAATAAAGAATATACGGAGTTAGTATACTACAAGTATTAGTTATACAATAACATACTGTAATGTTTAATGAATAGTTATATTAATATTACCCGGTATTGCATGTATATATAACAGCGTACGGGAAGGAATTACTGAATGTGAATTTGTCAAGCTAGCAGTTACTCGGTGAACGGTATGTTAATTGTGTGGTCTGAATGTCCTAAGGATTTTCCTGAGGTCCAGACATTGTGTGTTTAAATTGTTAAGAGCGATATCTGTGATTTATGTACATGATATTGTATACTGTATTGCTCAACACCACTGCGTTCTATTTTACGCGAATGTTTATGACTGAAAGTTTTTACATCTAAACTGGAACAAGACTAACTGACCTTTAGGTATTATTGAACCTAACTGATGGTCAACTGTTATAGTCTTGACTCAAGGATTGGTTATTGTATCACTAACTAAAGGGCAAATTTATAAAGAGAGGAATCCAGACTGTTTCGACTTTCTGGTTGCGCATCGTGATCACTACGAGACTTCAATGGGAGTCACTCAAGGGAATCCATTGTCCACATTCGACGATGGCGGAGGGCACTACCGTTGGTGCACAAGTTCGACCGATCGGTCAATTAATTATCTAGGGCCATAAGGTCAGCTGGTAACGGTTCCTTTGGAACCCAGGGGACATACTGTCCATTAATAAATTATTAAGGGTTGTCTTAACATGACGCTTGAGGTGGAATTTAATTGAAAAAGTTCAAGTGGCTGGTTTAAAGGATAAGGGCCAGGTGGCCAACTAACAAGTGCAGTTAATTAATACACGTATCTTGTTTTGGTTATGGTTATGGATTGTTGGTGTTTGTTTATCTGGTTGTTGTTTACTATTATGTGATGTGATTTGCAGGTGAACTGTTATGTGTTGGTTTAGTATTTACAGTTATTACTGTTATTACTGTAAAGTGGTATTTCATGTAAAGAATCTAATATCAAGATGGCTAAAACGACTTAAGGAATCTAGATGATTTAAGACTACATTTAGCATACAGTATTTCGATTGCTGAGCCCTTCAATGGGCCAAACATTCCAGGTTATTGAAGAGACTCAAGCCGGAGTGCAGGGCACACGGTAGCAGATGGGTTTTGATACAGAACTCTTTAAGTTTGTTATGTATTGTATTAAGGAGATTATTGTATTCAGTTAGTTGCTCATTTAGTTTTTTGGTTTTTGTAATAATTAGAGTGCTCAGTATCTGTTCATCACAGCGTGAGGAGTCAGGTTGTTGGATGGAGTATGGATGCCTTGTTGCTCACAAGGGTGAGTGACGGCGTGTAACACCAAGGATAGATATTTTATTTTCCGCTGCGAATTATTATCTATTATGCTACGACTTGCGACGTTATTACAGGTTTAGGATTAGGGGTGTTACATATCATGGTTGCGGATCTTTGTTTCTTGACGTTATTTTTTATTTATTCATATGTTGTGCTTGTACTTTGCCATTCTGTTTCGATTTTGGCATTTCGACCAAGACTTCTTCCTCGTTTAAACTTCAATTGATCAAACTCATCGTGGGTTAGACACTTCTTTGAATCAGGCCTATAACTTGACGATTTCGGGTTGCCTCACTTCGGGACGTTTAATCGTGTGATTCATCCCTTTTGTTATGGTTACTTTTTCCTGATATCCTGATTTGTTGTCTTCTTTTGATGGTTCAGATTGTCAGGGTTTCACCCAGCTTGGTCATAAGTGGGTCTGATCTTGAATCAAATGCGATTGTGATGATCCTTAACCCGCATGAATGGAGTTTCTGTTGGCAAATATTTGTGCCATTTCCCCATGTGCATTCGATTACCCTAATATACTAATTTGTGTTCGGTGGTTTTGTTTCTGTCTTGCGTTTCTCTTGCAGGGATCTCGTTTTTCACCTAACGGTACTCATCCCAATCTAAGCAAACTTTCTCTTTGTTTTGATTTAAGCGCTGTTAAGAGGCTTACATCTGCATATTCTTTGCGGTCAAGTTTTCTGCGCCTTGCCCATAACTTATGGCTAGTAAAAGATCCTGTTGTATTCTGGTTTTGTTTGGTTTGTCCTCTGGTCATTCACATGGTGTTAATGTCTAATACTTGGAACTCATAGTGCAGCTCAGCTTTTCCATTTTGTGTCTTGTGGGACTTGCCTTCGGAATCTGAAAAGTTTATTGTTGCTTTGTGGTCAATCATCATTTGGGTCAGCATGTTTGTTCTGTTACTTAGCTGGCATATTCATTTCCTCAAACGTTCAATACTGTTTCTGTAATTTACCCAACTTAGCATTATAATTTCAATCTTGATCTCATACCACGTGTTCATTACCCATTTATAATTGCTTCTGCTCACTACCCAAATTTCTTGTTTGACTGAGGTGTATATATGTACGAACCATTGGAATTGACTCGAAGTTGCACGTGTCACTGGTGGGACTTTATTTCGAGCCAAGCCGCGAACTGGGAATAAGATGCTTTCAGATTTTGGGTCACTGCAGCCTATCATTGGCTAGGGGTTAATTGTTTTTTTTTTCTTTTCTATCACAAATTTTCCATCTAATCTTTTTATTGCAATAAACTAATTGTTTCTATGTGAATAAATGAAGATCGGAAGAATTTCTTCCTTTTCAAAATCTGGACTAGGATTAACGAAGGGATTATCCACGTTTGCTTGTTTAATCTTCACTTGCTTCCAAGTATTTAGCAGAGTATGTACATATTCCTTTAGTTACATTAAGTCTTCTGTCTTAGTACTTCTTTTCAAGCCGCAAAATTTCAGTACTAATGTTGATTTTTTTCATTGGGTTCCAAAACAAAAGCGAAGAACATGCGAAATTGCTTTAGCTTAGCCTCAGTTTTGTTAACCGTCAGTTCGATTTGATTAGTTGCTTATTGGGACACCGTTACTTTAAATAATTTGGATTTGTAAATAACCTCGACCTCAGTTGTTAATTTGTTTGATTGATTGGAAATTGTTTATTCACAATAATTGCTTGCTTTTCGGATTTGAGACTTTGTTGTATATGCTTTATTCTTATCTTTATTTCCATATAATTTGCTAATTTAGTTTTTCTATTTTAATCTCACTTTAAGCCTTAGTTATTATCCTTTAGGTCCTAGCCACTAGGATAGTGGGTGTCCCTCGGCAGTTAGTAGGTCATGTGTCCTTCTTGGTCAAGGTGACACCATAAACCCTAAAACACACATCAAAAAACATGTATATAAAAAAAATCAATTAAAAATCTCTTCCAAATTTGTTCTCAGATTTCTGAATAAAAAGAAACCAACAAATGGCTTTGGAATTCATCAAAACAAAATTGACTCAGGTCTAAAGATTACCAAGTCCAAAGATTACCCAAGTCCAAAATTTGCCCAAGTCCGAAAATTGCCCAAGCCCATTGACCTATCAGCCCAACCTCAAATAAGGCCCACTTTTAGCCCGATCACAAATAAGGCCCAAAAGCCATTCGACCCCACACCCATCCAACCTAGCCCATTAATTCAATTCGGCCAATCTTTGACAAAAGCTCATCAGGCCCAAAAGCCCATCAGACCCAAAATCCCATAGGCCCAAAAACCTGTTTTGGCCCAACAAGTCCAAAATCAATCACAAGCTCAAAACATCCCATAAATCATTTCAACTCAAATATCAAATCAGTCTATCTTATTTCCAAAAATCAGCCCAATGGTGAAGCCTACTTAAGCCCAAATTCAAAGACCCACTTCGGCCCAAGCCCATTTCAACCCAAGGCCCAATTCCGCCCAAAAAGCCCTTCAGGTAAAAAAAAACCCAACTTTGACTTGGTCCAACTTTGACCAATCTGAACTTTGACCTCGGTCTAACTTTGACCAATCCCAAGTTTGACCTTGACACAACTTTGACTTGATCCTACTTTGACCGGTCTAACTTTGACCCGACTCATTTTTTCAACCCCAACCAAATTCAATTCAAACCAAATTCAATTTAAACCCGACTCATTCAGCCAAATTCAATTCAAACCCAATTCATCAATTCAACCCAATTCCACTTAATTCAAATCTCAAATCAACCCAATTCAATTCCAATTCAATTCATCAAAATTCATTCAACTCCAATTCAACTTTGATTTCAATTCAATTTTCAATTCCATTCCAATTTCTTTCCCGTTAGGTTATGTTCGTATATTTGTTTTTCAGGAGAAATGCGAAGGTGGTAATGGTTAGATAACAAACTTAAAACCTAGCTAAAACTCTTACTTAATTAGTAACTAATCTAGTAGAGGGTGGGAAGATCAGTTAACATATTAAAACAAAAACAAGTAACAGTAGAGTGCAAGAGTTAGATATCAGTCTCTGAAATGTTCTTGCCTCTGTGTAATAACCTCCTGAAGAAAACCAGATGCTGCATTGACTTAGTGGCCAACCTAAAGCTATTTAAAATGTAAGGGCTACATGATTCGAGAATGAACTCAAAATCAGGCTATAAGCATAAAGAAAACAACTGAAAAAGAAGAGAAGTTACCAGTTCTGATTTTTTTCAGTTTTCGTTTCCTGTGTAAGTTAATATCTGGGTGGTTGTCTAAGCTACTTGAGTTTGTTTCGAATTGAGAAAAAAAAACTGGATAAACTACTCAACTAAACGAGTAAGCACGTAAGTAAACAGAAAACAGGTTTGAGAGCGGAAAGTAAAACATCAACAACAAATGTATATCAGTTTAGGGGTTCTGGTTTCTTTCTTTTTCTGAGTTTCAGTTTCAGTTTTGTCAAGTTTCAGTCGTGGAGAAGTATCTGTAACAATTACCAAGTGGTTTTGAGTTTCTTGAAGCTTACAATCTCGATAAGACACTTCAAATAAATAGGGGAGTGCTTGGGACAGATCGAAAGACAGGTTACTAATTAACAGAAAAGAAATAGAAGAATGTGGTGTATCAGTTTTGTCTATCTGGAGTTTTCTACAACAATGCAGTTTGGTATAATGGCTTTTCAGTGGTTTTAACTTACTTCCTTGGGTCTGTTTTGAAACTTAAAGCGTGATAAAAACACTCAACCAAGTGGTTAAGTCATGGGGGGAAATTAAAAGTCAGATAGATAGACAGAAAGAAAGGTGCAGGAGAAACCATGGGTTTGTGTTTTTTTTTCAGTTTTCCAGTTTTCCTAGTATCTATGTAAACTATTTTTCAGAAGGGTAGACCATGTTACTTGGGGCTTGTGTTGAATTTAAAAAGACTTGATAAAACATCTAGCTAAGTGGGCACATCGTTTTAGGAAATTAAAGGTCAGTAGTAGACAGTAAATGAAGTTGAGGGAAATGTTTCACAGAACTTGTTCTTCTTCCTTCCTTTCTGGAATCTTGTTTCTGTATAACAACTTTTCAGAGGCTTAGATGATGTGTTGTGACGAAAAAAAAACTGGTAATACACTTAACTAGGTGGGCTATCAAGTTGAGGAGAAATTTAGAGACAGATTGGTGACCAAAGAAAAACAACAGAAGGGGAGAACATCTGAGTTGGTATTTCAGTTTTATGATTGTTTCCTGAAATTTGTTTCTGTATAACGTGGTACTGAGGGACTTGATGGAGTTGTGGTGAATTGCTAAGGAATCTGAAACACCTATAATATACCTTAGTAAGTTTATAAGTGCATTTGGTGAACTAGAAAACAGATTAGAAGGCAGATGAATAACAACCAGAAAAGAAACTGAAAAGGAGTTGCATCAGTCCATGATTTCTGTTTCCCAGTTCAGTGTTGGGTCATCTCAGTAACTTTAACTAGTTGTTGTGGGTCTGCATTGGGTTTAGAATCTTGATCAAAACCTTAACTAACAGAGCCAGTGAATTGGGATAGTGTGAGGGATAGTTGGCGAACTAACAGAAGGAAATAAAAGGGAATGACACCAGTATGTGAAGGTTTCAGTCTCAAGGTTTCTAAATATCTGCGCTGTATAACTTTGTACAGAATAGTGGGAAGGGGTTGTAATGGCGGGACAATGAGTTTAGATTCTAGCTGATAAACTTACGTGAGGATATAAACCATTGGGACAGGATAGGAATCAAAATGATCAGAGAAGAAGGAGAAAAGAGGAGGAACACACACTGGTGTGAGTTCAGATTTACTGAAATGGAATTTGGATTCTGTAATAGACTTACTGAAGTATTACCAGTGTCATGGTGTCCTAGGCATGAACTCAAAACATTACTAAGAGGTAAGTTAAGTTGGCATATTCACGTGAGAATCTTGGGGTAGAATAACTAATGACAAAAGGAAGAAATGAGGAAGGGGTAATGCAGATTACGGTTTCAGACTTTGTGTAGTGCTGTTTCTGTATACTTGGGTACAGAAGCTGGGTGAGTGTTACTGGGGTGGTTTTGAGTTTAAAACATTCGTAACATCTACATCTAGTTGGGTAAAACTATGGGAAGGAGTGAAACATCCGTTGAACTAAATAAAAACAAGAACAAGAAGAAAGAAACATTTAGATTGTGTTTTCAGTTTTGCATTGATACTATAGTTTCTGTATAACCAGATTAAATGGGTATCATAAGGGTGATGCTAGTTAATAATGAACCCAAACAATGCTAGTATACCTAACTAATTGATGATGCAGCTCGGGAAAGAGTAAGCCTTAGCTGATATGGTAAAGGATTGGTTATTTGAGGTAAAACACCAAACTTATGTTGCGGTTTTATAACTTTGGACGTATGTATAAATGGGGTATAGGGGTATGTTATGATCTATATTATAATGATACTAAGGTTAAAACATTGCCCACTCATTTGTTTAAGGAGGGAATACACTTTAGTCAAGCTAAATCTATATTATATAAACATGTTACATGATTAACGCTTAAAACGCACTAAAAGGTTGACTAAGGAAAGAAGGACTTAGTTAACGTGTAAAACAAAGACGTGAATGTCCTAGGAGTAAGATAAGCCCAGAATTAATACATGGGAAGTTCTAAGGGTTAATATTAACTAAGCACTTAACAAACACCTAGGGAACAACACCCGTTAAAAGTGTCGTCACATGAAATCATGAACTGACCCGTTACTTTTAATCAACATTAGGGCTGTAAGGAACGCTACCCAGGACCCCGTGTGTGAGACAACATTTACTTCTGATCCAGGTATGGACATGTGTGGTTCGTATGTTGCCGTGTTACACGACTTGTGTGTTGTGTGCTTTGTTTGCCAATGACTATCAGACTATGCATGAAAATGGATTGCTTCTTGTGGCTTGCTTATATGCTTGTTATATATCCTTGTGGCATATTACTTGCGCGCACACAGTAGTTTAGCCCCTTTCTCGTTTATGGAACTCGAGATGAACCACAACGAACTATGAAAACAAAGAAAAACTCTATAAGGGGAACTCTCTAAACCATTGAGGACGTACCATGACACCCACTCCGGTGTCTATTCATTAATGATAATGAAGAGCAAATCTCAATTGGTGGGACACGACGAACCACGTGGACAAACAAAAGAACTATACAAAGAGAAAACTCCTCTCTAACTTAGAGGACCGCTAATGACACCCACTATGGTGTCGAGATTATAATGACAATGAAACGAAAAGTACCAACTGTGAAACACGAGAACAACCCGGGAAGACAACAGCTCGGGCCGCGCGGTATGGATGATCGGGAGTTGGCATCTGCATCAGATCCTTCGACCGTCTATGGTGGAATATATTTTGGGGATCCCGGGGTGACCCCACTTTCTCAGCACATCCTGGAGTCTAGAGATGACTCCGCTTTCTCGACCCTGGGTGTCGGGAATGGGGGAGTGACCAATTGGTGGAGCTTATCCTGGAGTCTAGAGGTGACTCCGCTTTCTCGACCCTGGGTGTCGGGAATGGGGGACTAGCTATGGAGGAGACGTCTACAACGTGCGGTGATAAAAGAATTCACAAATAATCCTTAAAGAAACAAGGAACGATTAGCACCTACATAATGAAGTCTCGGGATCTAATCTATATCCCCTGACTCGGTGCCAGAGAATAAAGGAAAAAAACTTGTGTAACGAGACCAAGCAAACAAGATAAAGTCACAAATGTGATCCTTTAAGAAACAAGGAATGAATAGCACCTACATAACTAAGTCTCGGGATCTAACCTATGTCCCCTGACTCGGTGCAAGAAAAGAAAGGAAAAATGTGTAATGAGAACAAGAAAACAATACGTAATCTCTTGAATGATCCCATAGTGAGGATCGACGGTATAATATATCTACGCACACGTTGTATTATGTACTTGATTGTTGTTGCTACCTTAGCAGCTTATTGTGTTGGGTTACGTGTTGACATTGCTATGCTAGTTGCAAGTTGTGCTTGGATGCTTTCTGATGTGCTATGCTACCGATGAGTGTGTATGGTATCATGATGTGCTGTGTGCTTTACTGCTTTATTATAGCATGTAAATTGACTTAATAATATTCGACCAAGTAGTCGTGTGGCACGGTAACATGCGGGCTTCACACGTTCATACTCAGCATAGTTTTCTGAGTCCTTTATTTTTATAGGTGATCATCTGGAACGTGACGGAGCGTATGTGGTATGACTACCATGGGGGTAGTCCATTTGGGCAAGACTTTTAGGTAGTATGTTTTCTTATGTATGGGTGTGACTATGTGTCACTAGACCCTTGTTGTAAGTTTCGGGTTGTGTTGTTTAAGTAAGAACTAATGATGTAGACTCTCGGTACTTGTTTTGGATTTTCCCCGTTTGTATTCGGACTTGGTTATGGTTTTAATTCCAGTCATTCAGACCGTAGCTTGATATGGATAGAGTTGTTGTGTCAACCACGTGGGTGGTTGGCGTCTGTAGCACCCGAATAGAGTTCGAAACCGCTGCGTAGACTTCGGTTAACGTTAGGCGCGTCGTTTAATTGTTGGTCATGATTCGGGGGTGTTACAGAAAGTGGTATCAGAGCGTAGTTTCGCTCTGATGACTGGAACAGAGGAGTACCGAGTATAGGAAAAACCTAAATTTGAGAAACGGGGTTACGGGTTAGTTTGTGAGGCTCGTTAGTTAGGGTCCATCTCAATCCGTAGGAAAACGCTGGAGAGGTAGAAAGCCTCCTCACACTCAGGAAAACCCAATCTGGCGTTTACCAATGGCATATAATCAATCCGGTAAGGAAAACTAGGTACCCCTATTTTCATCGATGTTTCGGCTTAGTGTAGGGTACGGGGGCGTACCCGCTTTTCAGGGGGGTAAGCGCGTTTTGTTTTGGTTGTGTGATTTATTAGAGTGTATTCCCACAACCACATGTTGATGGTTAGTAGGTTTGTGTGTTTTGGATTGTGTGTATGTGAATGGTATGTACGTGTATGTACACTGTGTCGTGAATGAATGTTGTGTGCTTTTTTTACAGTCGTGCATGAGTTACGTATTACTATTATCTTGGATCACTATGAGAACTGGTGAGAAACCATTAATGTGGCAAAGTGCTTATGGGTAGTGAGAATTAGGTATATGGGACTGATCCCTTGGTTAGCATGAATGAATGCGGGACTTGATCCCAATAATTAACGAGAATGGAAAATACCAGTTAAGGAAGAAAGACTTCGGGACGAAGTCACTTTTAAGGGGGGTAAGTTGAAACACCCCTAAACAAATAAACACATAAAATCATAAACGAGTGAGGCCTATCCGAGAATAACGTGTCACATAATTCGGGACACGTGATAATGCATGAACAATTAAATTAAGTACGGACATATATGTCCGAGAACATGAGAACGTGACATATTAATACAGTCGCGTACATATATATATACGTATATAAAAATACATCTAACGTACGTTACAACATTACAACGTCGTATATAATAATTAATAATAATAACGTCGCATAGTTACACATAACTAAAACGCGACAAACTAAAAGGGGGCGTATATATATACGTGTAGTATAAAAACTAATAACGTAACAAAATAAGGTAGTCGTGTATAAATTAATAACGCGACGTATTATATAGTCGCTCATACTTAAATAAGCTTTTATATAGCTTATACAAAAAAGAGCAGAAACGCTCCCGCTGAGGTTCGAACCCGAGACTCCCGTACCTTCCCGAAATGCTTAACCGGATGAGCTGTGCTCGAATTCAGTAATAGACACTAACAAATTAGAACTAGTAATATGACTGCTAAGTGACTACAAATAAAACAGAAGCAAACAAGCCTCTGTAGCATCGGACTTTCTCCTCTTATCACATACAACTAATTCTTATTCGGATCACTACAACGCCTTAACTCGCACAGAGCATTTCCCTCATTCCCTTTGATCGATCACATGGCCCCTTGGTTTCTGTACAAGCACCTGAACTGTCCTTGTTTTCAGTAAGAGAAGTCAAGCAACCAGCATAAGAATCTGAGTCTGCATTCTTCTACAAACTCCCACGCAACAGGAGATAAGCTTTTACAAACTCCCACCAATTCCTTTACTGAAACTTCCACCCACTAGCAAATGTTAGCTTGGTCATTTCAAACCACGTTTACCTACTGTCCTCTTATTAAAGTCCTTGCTCAGCTATTTCCCCCCTTAATTGCATGCCCACGTCTCTGTTACAGGTGCATCAGTAACAAAAAAAAAAGAAACAGACCAGAACAACGACATACACCTCAAAGTTTGATTCTGTTTCAAACTCCCAGGCAGCAGTGTGCCCTTTCACAAACCCCCACAAGTTCTCTTGAAACTTCCACCTATTAGTAAGTTGCTTTCTGCATTGAGTTTCTTGGGCTCCATTTCTGAATGCACGACTACAGTGCTCCCCAACTCTCTCTGGTAATAAGTGAAGAAAAATCTCCTCCATGCTCTGAATTCTCACAACAGACAGCAAGGTATTACTCCTAAGCTAATTTTCTTCAGCTTGGTTCTTCTTTCGTCTCTGTCCAAAAATCCCTGCTTAAGCCCATTAACCTTCTGCATTTCTTAAGCACGAACCTGGCATGAGAACCTGCTAGTACAAACTCTGGAAGTGCTGGAACAGAACTCTCCAAGAGCTCTGAAGGTAAGACTTTGAGATAGGAAGTTCTGGTTTCTTAACCCCTTCCTTGCTTCTTCTGTTTCGTGTCTGAAACAAGTACCCACAGCTCACCAAATATCTCCTTTTGTTTTGCCTGAAAGTGTTGCGCAAGTATTCTAGTAAGGTTGTGAATCCTGGAGCTACCACCTGCCTAAACTGATCTAGGAAGTTACCAAGGTAATCATTAAACTTCTGCACAAGTGGTGGTTATAACCATTTTTATAGCAAAAATGTAAGTAACTAATCAGTGGATTCTCTTTTATTCCTGGTCTGTCATGAAGACCTTGGTGGTTGGTGAACTCACCCTTCAAAACCTGAAAGGAAAGTCGAGGAGGAACTAACTTATAACCACGGTAAGAAAAAAAAACTTAGAAAAGGAAATGCATCAGCTTTTAGTTTTCTTTTTCCCGTTAGTGTTTGTCCTGTATATTTGTTTTTCAGGGAGAAATGCGAAGGTGGTAATGGTTAGATACAAACTTAAAACCTAGCTAATACTCTTACGTAATTAGTAACTAATCTAGTAGAGGGTGGGAAGATCAGTTAACATATTAAAACAAAAACAAGTAACAGTAGAGTGCAAGAGTTAGATATCAGTCTCTGAAATGTTCTTGCCTCTGTGTATTAACCTCCTGAAGAAAACCAGATGCTGCATTGACTTAGTGGCCAACCTAAAAGCTATTTAAAACGTAAGGGCTACATGATTCGAGAATGAACTCAAATCAGGCTATCAAGCATAAAGAAAAACAACTGAAAAAGAAGAAGAAGTTACCAGTTCTGGTTTTTTCCAGTTTTCGGTTTTCCTGTGTAAGTAAATATCGGGTGGTTGTCTAAGCTACTTGAGTCTGTTTCGAATTGAGAAAAAAAAAAACAGGATAAACTACTCAACTAAACGAGTAAGCAGTGAGTAAACAGAAACAAGTTTGGGAGCGGAAAGTAAAACATCAACAGAAAATGTATATCAATTTAGGGGTTCTGGTTTCTTTCTTTTTCTGAGTTTCAGTTTTAGTTTTGTCAAGTTTCAGTCGTGGAGAAGTATCTGTAACAATTACCAAGTGGTTTTGAGTTGCTTGGAGCTTACAATCTCGATAAAACACTTCAAATAATAGGGGAGTGCTTGGGACAGATCGAAAGACAGGTTACTAATTAACAGAAAAGAAATAGAAGAATGTGGTGTATCAGTTTTGCTATCAGGAGTTTTCTGCAACAATGCAGTTTGGTATAATGGCTTTTCAGTGGTTTTAACTTACTTCCTTGGGTCTGGTTTGAAACTTAAAGCGTGATAAAAACACTCAACCAAGTGGTTAAGTCATGGGGGGAAATTAAAAGTCAGATAGATAGACAGAAAGAAAGGTGCAGGAGAAACCATGGGTTTGCATTTTTTTCAGTTTTCCAGTCTTCCTAGTATCTGGGTAAACTATTTTCAGAAGGGTAGACCATGTTACCTGGGGTTGTGTTGAATTTAAAAGACTGATAAAACATCTAGCTAAGTGGGCACACCGTTTTGGGAAATTAAAGGTCAGTAGTAGACAGTAAATGAAGTTGAGGGAAATGTTTCACAGAACTTGTTCTTCTTCTTCTTTCTTTCTGGAATATTGTTTCTGTATAACAACTTTTCAGAGGCTTGGATGATGTGTCGTGACAAAAAAAAAACTGGTAATACACTTAACTAGGTGGGCTATCAGGTTGAGGAGAAATCTAGAGGCAGATTGGTGACCAAAGAAAAACCACAGAAGGGGAGAACACCTGAGTTGGTATTTCAGTTTTATGATTGTTTCCTGAAATTTGTTTTCTGTATAACGTGGTACTGAGGGACTTAATGGAGTTGTGGTGAATTTCTAAGGAATCTGAAACACCTATAATATACCTTAGTAAGTTTATAAGTGCATTTGGTGAACTAGAAAACAGATTAGAAGGCAGATGAATAACAACCAGAAAAGAAACTGAAAAGGAGTTGCATCAGTCCATGATTCCTGTTCCCAGGTTCAGTGTTGGGTCATCTCAGTATCTTTAACCAGTTGCTGTGGGTCTGCATTGGGTTTAGAATCTTGATCAAACCTTAACTAACAGAGCCAGTGAATTGGGATAGTGTGAGGGATAATTGGCGAACTAACAGAAGGAAATAAAAGGCAAGGACACCAGTATGTGAAGGTTTCAGTCTCAAGGTTTCTAAAAATCTGCTTTTTGTATAACTTTGTACATAATAGTGGGAGGGGTTGTAATGGCGGGACAATGAGTTTAGATTCTAGCTGATAAACTTACGTGAGGATATAAACCATTGGGACAGGATAGGAATCAAAATGATCAGAGAAGAAGGAGAAAAGAGGAGGAACACACACTGGTGTGAGTTCAGATTTACTGAAATGGAATTTGGTTTCTGTATAATAGACTTACTGAAGTATTACCAGTGTCATGGTGTCCTAGGCATGAACTCAAAACATTACTAAAGAGGTAAGTTAAGTTGGCATATTCACGTGAGAATCTTGGGGTAGAATAACTAATGACAAAAGGAAGAAATGAGGAAGGGGTAATGCAGATTACGGTTTCAGACCTTGTGTAGTGCTGTTTTTGTATACTTGGGTACAGAAGCTGGGTGAGTGTCTTACTGGGGTGGTTTTGAGTTTAAAACATTAGTAACATCTACATCTAGTTGGGTAATACTGTGGGAAGGAGTGAAACATCCGTTGAACTAAAGAAAAACAAGAAACATTTAGATTGTGTTTTCAGTTTTGCATTGATACTATAGTTTCTGTATAACCAGATTAAATGGGTATCATAAGGGTGATGCTAGTTAATAATGAACCCAAACAATGCTAGTATACCTAACTAATTGATGATACAGCTCGGGAAAGAGTAAGCATTAGCTGATATGGTAAAGGATTGGTTATTTGAGGTAAAACACCAAACTTATGTTGCGGTTTTATAACTTTGGACGTATGTATAAATGGGGTATAGGGGTATGTTATGGTCTATATTATAATTATACTAAGGTTAAAACATTGCCCACTCATTTGTTTAAGGAGGGAATACACTTTAGTCGAGCTAAATCTATATTATATAAACATGTTACATGATTAACGTTTAATATGCACTAAAACGTTGACTAAGGAAAGAAGGACTTAGTTAACGTGTAAAACAAAGACGTGAATGTCTTAGGAGTAAGATAAGCCCAGAATTAATACATGGGAAGTTCTAAGGGTTAATATTAACTAACACTTAACACACCTATGGAACACACCCGTTATAAAGTGTCGTCACATGAAATCATGAACTGACCCGTTACTTTTAATCAACATTAGGGCCGTAACGAACGCTACCGGGACCCCGTGTGAGACAACATTTACTTCTGATCCAGGTATGGACATGTGTGGTTCGTATGTTGCCGTGTTACACGGCTTGTGTGCTGTGTGCTTTGTTTGCCAATGACTATCAGACTATGCATAAAAATGGATTGCTTCTTGTGGCTTGCTTATATGCTTGTTATATATCCTTGTGGCATATTACTTTCGCGCACACAGTAGTTTAGTCCCTTTCTCATTTATGGAACTCGAGATGAACCACAACGAACTATGAAAAAAAGAAAAACTCTATAAGGGGAACTCCTCTCTAAACCATTGAGGACGTACCATGACACCCATCTGGTGTCTATTCATTAATGATAATGAAGAGCAAATCTCAATTGGTGGGACACGACGAACCACGTGGACAAACAAAACATACAAAGAGAAAACTCATCTCTAACTTTAGAGGACCGCTAATGACACCCACTATGGTGTCGAGATTATAATGATAATGAAACGAAAAGTACCAACTGTGAAACACGAGAACAACCCGGAAGACAACAGCTCGGCCGCGCGGTATGGATGATCGGGAGTTGGCATCTACATCAGATCCTTCGACCGTCTATGGTGGAATATATTTTGGGGATCCCTGGGTCACCCCACTTTCTCAGCACATCCTGGAGTCTAGAGATGACTCCGCTTTCTCGACCCTGGGTGTCGGGAATGGGGGAGTGACCAATTGGTGGAGCTTATCCTGGAGTCTAGAGGTGACTCCGCTTTCTCGACCCTGGGTGTCGGGAATGGGGACTAGCTATGGAGAGACGTCCTCCAACGTGCGGTGATAAAAGAATTCACAAATAATCCTTAAAGAAACAAGGAATGATTAGCACCTACATAATGAAGTCTCGGGATCTAATCTATATCCCCTGACTCGGTGCCAGAGAATAAAGGAAAAAAACTTGTGTAAGGAGACCAAGCAAACAAGAGAAAGTCACAAATGTGATCCTTTAAGAAACAAGGAATGAATAGCACCTACATAACAAAGTCTCGGGATCTAACCTATGTCCCCTGACTCGGTGCAAGAAAAGAAAGGAAAACATGTGTAATGAGTACAAGAAAACAATACGTAATCTCTTGAATGATCCCATAGTGAGGATCGACGGTATAATATATCTACGCACACGTTGTATTATGTACTTGATTGTTGTTGCTACCTTAGCAGCTTATTGTGTTGGGTTGCGTGTTGACATTGCTATGCTAGTTGCAAGTTGTGCTTGGTTGCTTTCTGATGTTGCTATGCTACCGATGAGTGTGTATGGTATCATGATGTGCTGATGTGTGCTTTACTGCTTTATTATAGCATGTAAATTGACTTAATAATATTCGACCAAGTAGTCGTGTGGCCCGGTAACATGCGGGCTTCACACGTTCATATCAGTATAGTTTTGCTGAGTCCTTTATTTTTACAGGTGATCATCTGGAACGTGACCGAGCGTAGGTGGTATGACTACCATGGGGGTAGTCCATTTGGGCAAGACTTTTAGGTAGTATGTTTCTTTGTATGGGTGGTGACTATGTGTCACTAGACCCTTGTTGTAAGTTTCGGGTTGTGTTGTTTAAGTAAGAACTAATGATGCAGACTCTCGGTACTTGTTTTGGATTTTCCCCATTTGTATTCGGACTTGGTTATGGTTTTAATTCCAGTCATTCAGACCGTAGCTTGATATGGATAGAGTGTTGTGTCAACCACGTGGGTGGTTGGCGTCTGTAGCACCCGAATAGAGTTTGAAACCGCTGCGTAGACTTCTCCTGTTAACGTTAGGCGCGTCGTTTAATTGCTGGTTGTGATTCGGGGGTGTTACACTCTGAGCCTTCAGTGTCCAGCTGCCTAATCCGGTGTCTAGGACGGGTTTTCATGGGTAGTCACCCCCTTCTATGCCGTCTGTCTGACCACCCTTTTTCCTTACCCTGAAGATTGCATGGGCTCAGTTCTCCATGATTCCTCTGCACCACAGGTGTCTTTAAAGCCCAATGTCACGCTACAAATTCATAGAGGATCTCGTATTTACGGATACCCATACATGACACAGCGTAGTCAGTGAGTAATTTGGACTTTAGACACACCTTATCGTGCAGACGATGGGAGACCCGTTCCCATGCAGCACTTCCCGAGTTTCCCGAAAAGTGAGTATGTTGTGATAATCTCCGGTTGCTCGTGTGACTATATCACTTCGGGTATCCTGACCTTTCAAACTTAAGCACTCCAGACTTTCTTGATGACGTGCCCCATAAGGCGTAACAGAGATAAATCCTGAGAGATGAATAGTGAAGGGACGACGGTTCCCCCGGTGGTATGGAAGCACTGATTGACCTGGAAGGTGATTATCCCAACATTAACACATATAACTCCACATAAAATCAGCCATGATTTTCATTTGCGCTTACATTTATGTGTGATCACGTTTTGAAAATTAGTAAAAATCAGAAAATTGAATCATATCGAACGCTGTAGTGAAATATCTTCAAAGCCGTCCATCTCGAATGATTTCAAAAAAATAAT
>JAIOTZ010002091.1:0-23931 GCA_023374045.1 Limonium bicolor | reverse complement strand
AATTTCTGAAGGTTATGGGAAATAGGGAACACCGACAGACTTGGTGTTGTTTGGTATTTTATGACATGCTATAACTATAGGTTATCAATTATATAATGATAACATGTCATAATATTGTTATATAACTATATGTAACATTATATAAATAATGTGGTGGTTTTGGTAAATAAAAAAAAATAAAGTGTTGTTCGGAATTAAAGGATATCTAGAATTGAAAATTTATAATATGGTTTATAATGTTATAACATTTATAATATGAAAATATTCATTAAGGAAGAATGATATATTATAAAGAAATACCATATAATAAATGGTACCATAATTCATATATATAAATAAATATATATGGAGTGAATTATATAGTATGGTTGAGTAACCATAATATCACTAATGGGATGACATAAATGGAGAAATATTTATAGACATTAATTAGAGAATGTTCTAAGATTTAAATGAGTATATGAAATAATATGGATTATATATTCCAAGGTATTTAATGAGAAATATATAAGTATGTAAGCTTAGATAAGCTAACATTTGAGAAATAAATACTAAGGAGAGATGTATAATATATGATCGAATATATACATGCAATATAGTGTCAACTACATAATATACAAGTGTATAATAATATACATGCGATAATGAATGTATAAGTTTATTATGTAATAAACGACAATCTTACCATGCATGCAAGAGAACGTTTACGTAAATCTAATCCCGAATTAAACCGAAAACCCGAGAGACGTTATTCGCTAATAATGGGGAATGAATCGGGAGGGATTAGAGACGGTATGGGGTACCACAGTATTGTTGTACATTAGATGCTAATACGTAGTGTGATACGTATTATTAGATTGTTAGAGGCATCTAGAGGAGCATCGGATTTAGCTTGATTCATACTCCACGGTTCTTTATTCCCGGTGCACGGTATGTTATTATGTGGCTTGATTGTCTCTGAGGATTTCCTCAGTTCTAACTTCTGTGAATTCTGTGATAAGATTGAATATCTGAATGAGTAAATAAATATGCATGAACTGTATATTAAGCTGTCTTAGATTTACTGTTTTTGCGATAACAGTAATGGTTCGTATATATGAACCTATATATAAAACGAACTAGCGGCTATGATGCTATCTTATATGTGTAATATAAGGAACGTAAGAAAAATGTTGTAGCATTAGGATGATAAGATATATATATTATCCGAGACTTATATACGGAGCGTCGGCCTTTTTAACGCCACTCTCGTACCTAACATTGGATCCCGAGTCGATATACTTACGATTGGACTAACGACCTTAGTCTGCTGTGTTAAGAAAATGGTAATGCGATGCGATGGTATAGATGAGTAAACCAAGAGGATGTGGCTCTTGGTGTGAATTGTGATCAACTAACGATACTAGGATGCCGTGTGAGTATCTGTAAGTATCAAGGGGAAATTCCAACGGACTACAGATGGTTTCGTCGGTCGGAGACTCTACGGCTAGAGTGACTATTGTCGTGGGTGACCCGCCATGAGATATGGGTATGAATAAAGACGCGTCGTTTTAACGAGACGTCGGCATAGACATGAGACTAAACCATAGACGAACAACTAGATTGCTCGTATTACTGGCAAGAATCATTTGGGGCCTTAAGGCTAAGGCGAGAATAAACCGAACATTTATAACTCTAGTACTGTCTCGCTCGTTGTTTAGTATGCTATAATATACTACTGTATGATATGCGAATGCATGATTTGTGTGGTGTGTTCACTAGTAGAAAAAAGATTTTAAATGACACACTTTAAACCACGGTTAAATAAATAACCGTCATTTTACTCTTATAAACCACGGTTAACAGAACCGATTTATATTGCACGGCCCATCAAAATAAATGACGGTTTCTTATTAACCGTCGTATAAAGTATATATAAACCACGGTTCTGGACGGAACCGTCGTTTATGTTGCATGGCTCATCATAATAAAATGACGGTTTGGAACGTGGTTTATAGGCATTTCGAATATACGACGCGCGTATTAACCACGGTTTGGAACCGTGGTATATAGGCTTTTTAACCGTGGTTATAACATTTTCTGCACTAGTGTTTGGGGATTGGTTGAGTTGAGTTGCTGTACTTGTATATGAATTATTGTGGATTGATTGAGTTGAGTCGCTGTACTCGTATGTGAATTATTGTGTATTAGGTTAAGTTGAGTCGTTGTACTCGTATATGAATTATTGTGGATTGGTTGAACCGAGTCGCTGTACTCGTGTGTGAATTATTGTGTATTTGGTTAAGCTGAGTCACTGTACTCGAATGTGAATTATTATGTGTTTGGTTGAGTGGAGTCCTTGTACTCATATATGTGTGCGACGCATTTCAGTTGGTTTATTGTTGGTATGATATGTGAAGCCGGGGCTTGTTTGTTATTTGAGTTTACTACAATATTATTATTGCGTTACAGTTTTATATTAAACGACATGCATGAAAATGATCTGCATGCTCTCGACCAATTAGCTGAGGGTTTAAGGGGGCATGATAGTTACATAGTAACATACTCAGCGGGGGCTGATTCCATACCACCAACAAACATTTTCAGGTATGCGGCTTCCGGTGTTGACAGAGAGCGGGACACGCTGGGTAGCTAGTCACAGTTATTAAATTATGTATTGTTGTATTACGATACGAATGTAGAAAAGTGTATAGGGCTTGAATACTTAGAATGCTCACTATGATTGTATTTTATATTGGAATGGAAAGTTAAGTCTATCTTTTGTTGTCACTGAGGAAAATGTTTTGTATTGTGATTGTTTAAGTTTGAGACGTTACCACTCGTATGGGCGAGTGAGAACAGTAACACCAGTAGTTCGATAATGTATTTATTACCGCTGCGATTTTATGTTACGTAGGATGTTTTGGATGACGATTAGGAGCCGATTAAGTAGGGGTGTTACACAGAGTGACTAATAACATAACTTAACTTTTTTTTAATGTACATAGAATGTCAATTCATGTTGCAATACATGTGAACCATATAGTCAGAGTTACCCAATACGGCGGGCGGTTCCAGTGCGGTCCTAGGTGGGCAGTGATCAGCGCAGACATCTCATACCCAAGAAACCTAAACCAGTTGAAGTCATCCTCAAACCGCGCAATCCATTTGCATTTTGATAACCTGCAGCTTCACGTGTATTTCATGGTGTACCTTAAGATGGACCCAGATGTATACAACTACACGTTGACCAATATCCAAACTGATGTGCATGTGCTGTAAATGATTTGGAACTACTTGGATCTTGAAGATATCATGAAAAGAATCAAGATTCTTGTTTGGTATGAGGATGATTCAGACTTCCATAACCCAGGTGTAGTCCGAGGGAGGTCCCAAGATGCTCGTAGGGCAAATAGTTGCCAGTACAGAGCAGATGCAGTGAGAAATCATGGAGCCAACTGAATGATCGTGTAATAGCTATATCTTGCTTCAATTGTATTAGACTTGGATGTTTGTAATATACATTGACATTATACTTACTTATATTTGCATGCAATATTTTCTTATTAAACTTTATGTTCGTCACAGGATAATGTGAGCTTAATTCCATCAAGAATAAGTTAATTATATCTTCATGATACGTACAAGGCCAACTAGTTTTCCTGTTTCGCTTTGATTTTGGTGAGTTTATTCGAATTGTCCCAGCCTTGAGGAACACACCACTACAATTTGGTAAGAAAACTCCCTTCCATCAACAGGAAAACTTCGTTCGTAGGTGGTCCATGACCTCAAACGCCGTATTCGTGGTCCTGGACGCGGTGTCCGGTGCCATGGATGCACACGGACGGTGAAGAGAATCACAATTTTCCAAAATTAGATTAAGTTTATGATCGTGAACGCCGTGTCCGTGGCCCCGGACGCAGTGCCTGATGCCACGGACGACGACGAGTATCATAAGTTTTCAAATTTATGTTAAGTCTGCAATGCGGACGGCGAATCTATGGTCCCAAACACAGTGTCAGGTGCCACAGACGGAAGTGGGAATCACACTTTTTCAAACTTATGTTAAGTTTGTGACCGCGGATGTTGTGCCTGTGGTCCCGGACGTGGTGTCCGGTGCCACAGACCGCCCATGGACAGTGCAAGAATCATAATTTTTAAAATTTACGAAGAACATACCGCTTATATCGGTGACAGTGAACTCGACAAGAAATTCCATGATCTATTTTCACGTTCGTTGAACAAAAATCTATTCTCTGCATTAATTTCACGTCCATTGAAGAACAATTTGTTCTTGTAAAAAAGTAGTAGTAATAGCCCAATATCTTTTACAATTGTAACATGTAAAACTTGTTTATTTGCATCTATACAAAAACTTTCATGCTTTAATTTCACGTCTATTGACGAAGAATCATCTACCCTAATTTTTCGTTTGTTGAAGAAGAAACTATTATTATTCACGTTTTCCCGATCTCGAGGAACACACCACTGATACATACAAATAAAGTGTTGGAACGATGATGTTTTGGAAAAATAGGCTTGCAATCATTAAGAATAGCTTTTATCAATGTTGAAACTACCATAGAATCAACGTGATTGTAGTCAGAGACTTCATGGACAATACTTTTCAACTTCTGTCGAGTCACAAATTTATATCGGATCAATTATAGTGGAAAGGGAATAAAAGTAGGGGTGACGATTTCAACACGCCCGTTTGACCAACACGAATCAGACACGAAGTTAGCGGGTTTGGGTTTTAAAATTTGACACGATTAAATAAACGGGTCAACTCGAACATGACTCGTTTAATAACCGTGTCGGGTTTGGGTTTAACTTGTGTAACCCGCTAACCCGTTTAAGTGATTTATATTAAATATATATATATATTATAAATTATATAATAGTTATTATTTTTTTTATCAAATTTTAATATAAATAAGTTATACAAATATTACAAATTAAGTATTTTAATTTAAAATAAAGTAAATAATATCATAGAATGACAAAACTAATGTTAATTAGTCAAATTATTTTCTTATCTGTAACTAAACAGGTTAGATTTAAGTTTAATATATGCGGATTTGAATTTCAAAGTTAAACATGATTAATTAATTGGGTTGGACGGGTCAACCTGTTTAATAAACGGGTTGGATTTGAGTTTCATATTTGGAAACGATTAATTAATTGGGTTAGGTCGGGTCAACCGTTTAATAAACGGGTCGGATTTAGGTTTATCCTAACACGACCCGTGAATCCGTTTTATCACCTCTAAATAAAAGTTGTGATACTAAATGAATTAAAAACATTTTGAAGGTAAAGTTGCAGTCGGTGACGATTTGGATACCAATCTCAGGGATTTCGACGATAATGGTTAATCTGCAATTTCATTACATGATATTTTGGAGCATTGTGCATTCCATGCTTCAGAACATTAAATGAAGATAACATATGTCAAAGTGTTTTACAATCTGTATCTACAATTGTGTTAGATAATATGTCACTACATTATACAATTACATTTATATTTACTTCTAATTACCAAAATTTGTCGATAAATCTGATAGGAAAACTATGGAGGATGGATCATGTCGATCAAACAACTAGTTCCCGTGGGCGCGCCTCTCCCTGTATGGAGCATACCAATGCACAACTTTGGGTTCATGCCATTTTTGCCACATAGGTATGAACGCCGGGACGGGGCAACTAACGATTGCCTCCATTCGTACGAAGTGTTTTTGGTCATTCACCAATCCAATATGAACCTTCATTATGGGCTGCATTTACCATGATCATCTCGTAGTGGCAAGCCCATCAGGCCACCCCCAACAGGGCAACATCAGATGAGAAGATGATAAGAGCTATATTATACACCGTGCACATAATAAGATTTATATCTATAATTGCATCCAATGATTGATAGGTGCAAAGCCTACGTCGAACCAGTTCAAAAGGGAACACATTTTGTCGTACCATGCAATTTCCACGTGTTGTCTCCACCAATTAGCTATTCATAACAACTCATCTAAACATGCTCGTCTCACCCTTCTCCATTAATTTTCATCATTGTATGCCCAAACTACAACTACTCGAACCATAATTTATGTCGCCCATTATTTCTCTGTAACCCATAATATCAGGAAGCAGTGTAGGATGGAATTCATTGTGGCACGAAGATTGTGTAAAGGATTTTCATGCAGGCGGTTGCTATTGACTTTGCTGCGTTGAAGACTATCAGTGGGATTGACTGTGCTGCATTGACATGCCTTGTTCAGATTGGCTTTCCTGCATAGGCGAGGCTCGTTGAGATTGACTTCGACATATCGACAAACCTTGTTTCCCAAGCCTATCATGTTCAGATTTCTCTTTGATGTTGGGCTTCTTCTTGCACATTCTTCCCTTAAACACCCTTACTTCTGGTGGCTCTAACCCGATGTGATCATCCTTCGGCTCCCACAATAGCGTCTTACTGTTTAACACTTGTTCAAATGGTGTACTGTCAAACAGCTGGTACAGGTCATACCACAGACCAATGAATGTGAATTGTTCATCGAAAGTATACAACTCATCATATGTTTATTCTTCAGGATCATATCTCATCGTCCACAAAAAAATGTGCACTTCATCAACTGGAATGTTCTTACCAATCATAAGGAGTTCATACATATGGTGCACACATGGTAGTCCCATCGTGGTGGTAATGGTACACACTTCTACCGATCCACATGTATGATCAGCACTACATCGATTGCTCCTTAGCTCTGTTTGAAGTAATTTCAAACATTTGAGACTTGCACGACCCACCAAACTAACAAAATACATTTACTAAGACTGACTCCCCCCATGGCTCAGCAAAGTTCTCACAATGACATAGCCACGTGGTGTCTAAATAGACCACAAAAGGGTGTTTACTCCCGTAAGACTTGATTAATCAGCCGTAGTGTTTGTCGTATGCTGCAAGAGTATAAGCGTAGACAAGCCTTTGTCAGTGATATGCTTGCTTCGGTGACTTTTTTGTAGCATCGCAAAATCCTCACCGCTTTAGCAGCCACAATCCTAGTGATATGCCATCGACATAGTAGGTGGGGCACACTTGGAAAGACCAATAAAGGTGCTTTCGCTAAGGCCTTTTCATTGTCGGTTACAAAAACTTGAGGGAGGGAAGTCATCAACTTCATCAGTTGGAAAGGAATCCAAGTGTAGACAGACTCATCTCCAATCATTATAAAATAGAATGCAATACTGACATTTATGTCGCAATGTGACTCCGATGAACTCGACTAGCGGCATCTGGCACTTGTTCGTCTTGTAAGTGTTGTCAATGAACACTAAATACGGGAACATCTTAAATAATGTGGGCTTGAACGAGTGCGGGAACAAGATATGCTCCAACCTAGACCTATCCCCTGTAAAAGAATATTGCGAAAGCAATTTGTCATAAGCTGACCCCAACACACACACACAAGTACCGTAAAGAAGTTAGGGCACTTACTTGGATATTTCTCGGACCACCAATACTACTTACGTTCATCTAACAAATGCATGAGTGATGCTACATCAGTACGCCCGACACGGTCCTCCCTCTTGAATTTCACAACCAAGTTATGAATCAAAGTTTTGTTCGCTGTGCTCTTACGGTTCTTATCATTAGATGGACCCACATATGTCGTGGCACAACTTCGCTTTTGTGTAAGCTCTTTGAGCTTGCTCTTTTGTCCACGTTGAAGCGATGTCGCACGAAATGTGAGTGAGGATTACGAGCCAATTCGTGGTTATGCATCGGTTGCATTGCAAAAATTGACCACTCAACAATCGGGCCACCACAGATGCTTATGCGGAATAGATAGTTGCATTTCTTCGTAGTGTGTCGCCACCTTTTACTGAAGGAGGACGATTCACCATGACTATTTCGTGGCCTATTCTTGCCATACTTCTCACACGTCAACACTAGTTCACCATCATCCCTAACAGTCTGTTTGATTAAACTAATGCTGTTATTCTCAACAACGCGTATCACATGAGTAGCTGCCTCTTCTCCATCTGCAAATATTTTGGCTTGTACTAAAAAGATAACTTGTATATATGCTCACTTCTCCGTTATCAAATCCATTGTCGTTCTCACCCTTTAACAACACATAACAATATGCGGTCAACTAATGCTCGCAATATGGTCAACGTAAATGGTACAAATGCGTAATTAAAAAAAAAAAAGACACATCAAGCAAAAACACATTCAAAAGGATCAAATTATCTTCAAAGCGTAATTAAGAAACATAGACATAGAGAGGAACGCATGGGCACAAACAAATCTAAAATTGAAGCTAAAACAAAGAAGATAGGGCGTTTTCAGACCAACCTCCACAAAAGACCAATCCACCTGGGTCGGTCAGCGGCACCGACGCTCGCTTTTCACTGTCAGTGTCGATGCTGGCGGTTGCTTACTCCCGTCTTAAACTGTGGTCGTCGACTTCCGTTACAATCGGTGGCCGTCGATGCCAGCGTAGTTATACGGCCGTCGACGCCTTATGCGTCCGCGCCGGTCAGTCAGCCACCATTTGTCGGTGCCAATGCTTGGTTCCCGGGTATATTGTCACTTTTTGATGTTTCTGCCTGTTTTTACCCTTTGTTGTTCTATATTTGTACCCTAATTTACCTTAAAAGAACAACAATGCATAAAAAGTACCTCTGAATGAGCCCCTCGTATGTTCTCTTCGAAGTTAAGATCATCTACGTATTCGTCAAAGATCCCTGCATCGTCACCTTCATTTTTTCCTTCTTCATTTTTGCTCCGTCTTCCGAAAAATTTATTCAAACCTTTCAAACATTTTCCTCTCTTCCTCACTCTTAATATATGATTTATGAATATGAATGTGGTTTCATAACGTATTCATCCTCTTATATAATGCAAGTTGGGTGCTGCTCGTAATATGTCACAAATTTTGGATACATATTATAGTTTTTTAAAACATTTTAAAACAAGGGCAAAATGGTCATTTTCCGACTAAACGAATTGAAAACTCGACTAAGGATAGTGACCCTCACAATAATAGTAGGTGTCTTGTTTTTCTTTTTTGAGCCTAAGAGCATAAATAGCCGATTCTGCTTATGTGTCAATAATAACGTAACTAAACCACCACAATAGTGTTTAATCACAATAGACCCCACTTATGTGCATCTTTCTTTTTTATATTTTCTCTCACATCTAAATAGTGGTAGTTTATTGGTTGTTCATTAAGAGAGATAATATTATGAAACTTTGTTATTGTAGTGGATGGAGTTTCTTAAGTAATTAAATATAATATTTTGATGACATGACACAAAAAATGTTCTAAGGAACTCACCATCATTGTGGATGCCCTAATGTTTTTAGAGAAATACAATATGGACAAATGATTTTCACAAAATAAAGCTGGTTCCAATGCTTGAAAAGATATATCTTAAATTTCTAAAACCTAGTTAGAAGATGGTAAAAATTGGTTTTATGAAGACCAAAGCTGTCAATACCGAAACACCTATTTAGATCCACGCAGATTATACACGCTCCGATAAGTGAAATTTTTTGAGTTCTAATTCAATACTAACATCTAATTAATCAAGCTCCTACGTATGTTTTGAGCTCTGAGTGAGAACTTTTCTCCTGATACACTATAAAGTAAATATGGATCTTTTCTAGACACGTTTTACATTTTTAAAGGAATCAATTTCAACACGATAGATGATGGCCTCTTCATATATCAGAATGTACCCTCCCGGAAGAAGAAGATTCCTTGAAATCAAACTATGTTATAAAGATTGAAAATGATCTTAGATTACGACAGAATATAAATTATTTAGATATGAAAAAATGTTGCAGGCGGAAGCAAGTAGCTTAATTTTGAAAACCATGTCTCCATTCATAGATGTAAGTGTTTTTTATTGTGTTGAAAAGAATCTAATGTTGATCCAAGTTAGAAGGTATATAGTATACGATCCATGTTTGTTGACTTCTAATGTGTTGTTCTTGTTTTATCAGTATTAATTAATCTTGATTTACACCGTCTCGCTTTCATGACGCTATTAGACGTGAAAAACTAGTCATATGCCCTCAAAATCCGTTTAACTTAGATTCAATCAGCATAATTCTTTTTTTTTTTTTGGGAAATTATATGAAATTCCACTATATTTTTGCCTAATTCATAAAATGCTACTAGAAAAAAAATATCATGAAATGCCTCTATATTTTCGTGAAATGAAATGCCCCTATCACTACTACATATTTGATTTAAAAGGGCATTACTTAGGCTATTAAAAAGGGCAATAAAAACATGTCCTAATGGTTAATATAAAATAAGACATTATAATTATATTGTGTAGACCCTATAGAAAAGACAATTATGAATTTGTTGTATATGTTGAAATCATAGACAACAATAATTTTTTATGTAGTTTTTAGTTAAATCAATTACAACAAAATCCGATTACTGCCGTGTTCAATAATGATATTAATGACCAAATTGCCACATTATTGGGCTTGTTTATTAATGCTTAACTAGACATATCCACTATTTAGACCCAAAATCCATCGCGGATGTACGCCTCCTTCTTTACACAAGCACAACATTCAAATCGTTTTTTTTAAATGCAAATGTGCCTTTTCGTTTCTCTCTCTTGCTCCAGAATTCGATTTCATATTTTCGTCGTTCACTATCATCTCTACTGTGACTTGGGGAGAACGCTCCCTCTCTTCGACCTCGAACGC
Source organism: Limonium bicolor (assembly GCA_023374045.1). NCBI lineage: Eukaryota > Viridiplantae > Streptophyta > Magnoliopsida > Caryophyllales > Plumbaginaceae > Limonium > Limonium bicolor. The sequence continues at coordinate 13,217 of JAIOTZ010002091.1, read as the reverse complement.
CTCAAATGTAAGAGCAACGAAATTACAAGTGATTTTTTACTGTCACCGGACAAAGGTCAAGAGCTCACCATCATCATGCTCGAGTTTAACCAGTGAATTGCTATACACACTGTTGTTCAACTTCAGAGTTCTTCAAGGTACTAATCATCACGATTCTTGAGTTTATGACTTCCTAATTGTCAAATTTTTTTTGCATCTTCTCCTTTATGCACTTTTGATTTCGTTCAAATCTCTTCACTCCACACGGTTAGGGTTTTCGATCTCCTTGCGAAAATTTTCTATTTCCTTGTGACATTTTTCGATCTTGAGTTTATGACTTCCTAATTATCAAATTTTTTTGCATCTTCTCCTTCAGGCACTTTTGATTTTGTTCAAATATCTTCACTCCACACAGTTAGGGTTTTCAATCTACTTGCAAAATGGAACCAAAACTGATAAAATGAGCCGTGGAAAAAGTGTTTCCTCCCTTCACCCGCTGTTGTCTTTGCCTTCTCTGAGAACGAAAATAATCACTACAAGAAAAACAAAGAAAGAAAGGTAGTGATTAAAGGACATCAATAATTACCGGTAGTTTCAGGCTGCAATGTTTTCCTAGGAACCACCACTGCATCGGGTTTATCATCTTCAGTGTTGATAGGGAAAATTTTATGTCCTCAAATTTATTTTGAAGGGGGAGAATAACTGTTTAAGATTACACTCTTATTCTATACACAAGCATCCTCACGTACAAGCTATATACCTCACTTCTCATTAAGGTCATTTAGGTATGACTGAGTTGCTGTGTATCATAAAACTTTTTTTAAAAAAATTTTGATCAGGCTCCTCTGCCAAAAGAAAGAAACCATCCTCTATTTGGTCTGTTTTGTTTGTTTGTATTTAGATATTGGCCACCTAACAGAATAGGAGGCACTATTATTGCAGATGGATGTACAGCTGTTGATAAACAACCAAGTTCTACAACACCATCACCCGCTGCTTTGTATTCATCTGTGCCGTCCTTGCCCTCATGATTATGATTGTTGTTTAGTGAGCATATAACATTTATTGTACCGTCCTTGCCCTCATGATTGTGATAATTGATAATCTCAACTCAATAACTGTGTTTTAACATAACTTACCTGATGTAGCGAAAATGCTGAGAAACTAAACTTTGATGACTTGTAATTAACATAACAGACAATACTAAAGGTTTACTAAGGTCTTTCTCTCTAACCATTAAAGAGAAGATGTAAACAGAAATAGAGAGAGAGAAGTGTATGTATGATCTTTCTCAGTCACATGTGTATGTCAATGAATTCAGCCTGTTTTAATTTACAATCAAAGTTAATTCTAAAGTGTTTGGTACAATTAGACTACACTTACGTAATCTGAACATTTTATGATTTTAGTGAATGAAGCATGAGTTCCGAAACACATCATATACCTGATGAACCATTGGACGTTTCTGGTGACACATCTCTGCTGCAGAATGGCCAGAGGAAAAAAAGAGAAGGTAAGTAGTTGATGCTACTTAGGTCGATGGTTAACTTATCCTTAGTATCCTAATTTCTATGCTTAATATACTTCAGCAATGGTTAACTTATTCTTACTTGATGATATTCATATCCCGGAAACATGTTCTTGATCCCAAAGTAAGTTATGTTTGACTTCTCTTCTACTTTCTAGTTAGAATATAGATAATAAACTTACAATGGAACTCAGAAGAGAGCAAAATGCAAATGTGACCAATGAAAGCTTCATAATTCATTTCCTGATTAGTTAGGAAATATAATCAAATCTACCTGCTCCATTAGGTCGAGTTGTATTACCTTCTATTAATTAATTTTTTTCTTGTATACAATTCTGATCTCGTTTTTGTCTTTCTTTGCAGGTCCTTATCGCGGTCCAAGTAGAGCACTGAAGTATAGAAAGCTAAGACGGTCACAAGCTGCTAGGATCCCAGTTGAGATTCCAAAAGAATTGGGAGCAGCTGTTGGTGAAAGAGCACTGCAATTTATTGCTGAATGTTCTCATTGGGTCAAAGAAATATGCCCACTCGATGTCAAGAAATGGCGAGACATGCCAGCTGATAATTGACAGATTGTACGGAAAGATCAAGGTAAACATTTCTTCTCGCATAAGAAGGATTATTATAATCTATATTAAACAAATGATTGTAGAGTAATTTATTCTCTTCCATATGACTTTAGGGGAAATATGTATTACCTGAGGACGAGCATGTGCTTAAAGCCTTGAAGATCCAATGCTCCAATCTGTATAGACACTGGAGGGAAAGACTCAAGAAGCAATATTTCACAAATAACACCTGTTTGAGAGATGTAGAAAACAATTGTCCAACTGGGATTGATGCAGAGCAGTGGAAATGGTTAGTTTACAACTACTGGAGTTGTCCCAGGCAAAGACTAAACTACCGTAATAAATTAATACATATCTTTTATGTTGTTTCTTTGAGTATAGGAAAGGAGTGAAAAGAATCGTGCTGCTACTCTATCAAAGAAGATTTGCTCACGCAGTGGAGCAAAGTCCATCGCTCGAATCATATACGAGATTGTAATATTCTAAATTTTTAAAGGCCTGCCATAATATTGTTAGTGAACTAAATAGTTGAATCATTATTTTTGTTTTTTCATTGTAGGATGGAGAGAATGAAAGGTCTGAGATCCCCCAGACAGCCCACCAAACTCTGATGTGGAGACAGAATGAACTCGATGACTGAGCCTAGTATATCCAACTGTGGATAAAGACAAAGAGGTGATTATCTAAAATTAAATGTGAATAGGTGGTAAAATACAGTAGTAGTAGGTATCCGTACATCCTCCTTCAATTACTCTAATATTCACCTCATTCTTTGAATTCATTTATAAGTACTCTATTAATTAGTCTACCATCTGTTTGCACTAACTTCTACTCAAACAAATTAACTTTTGTAATTGTTTAACTTTTTTTATCATACTTGATCTTAGGACATTAGTGGCAAAATGGATGAAGAGGCTGAATACATTTTGCAAAATTCCAGAACTTCATTTGAAACAGATAGAGGAGAAAGGATCGATAATCTAACAATTGAAGAGCGTATCAAATTGTCTTAGGCCATGCTTCAGGATATGCTCGTGGATGGGAAGAGCACACCCAATGCCAACCAAGAACATCTATTTGGAGATCTGAGCTACAATTGAACTTGAGCAACTTCGAGAGCGAGAAGGAATTGCGAGCTGAGCTTATAAGAAAAGAACAAGAAGCACTAGAGAGGGAAGCAAGAAGAGAAGAAGCTGCAAGAGAAAGAGAAGCAAAACTTAGGGAGGAGTTCATGGCAGAATTGGCCAAATTCATGGCATGGTCACCAAGCTTACAGGTTATTGAATTTTGTATCCCATTCTCTGTAATTAGGCATTGAAGAGCTGATAGGATATCTGTTTTACATTTTCTGATCGCTCCATGCATGTTAGTACATTTTAATTTTATCATAGCCTAGTCCTATCGTGTGTCTGTTGTGTTTGAATATATGTCTGATTATGTCCGTTTATTCATGAAGATAATGCTGCTATGGTGTGTCTTACGTGTCTGAGATCATAGCCACCTCTGGTGGTGGGTCTTGCGTGTCAGAACTTATACTTAATTGTGTCGGTTTATTCATGGAAATAATGCTGCTATGGTGTCGAATCATAGCCTAGTTTGGCTTGTATAGAATATGGGGAGGATGAGATATTATCTAAGTGAGTATTATTGCTTATGTATGTCTTTGTTTATGTAGGTTATTAATTTATTTATAAGGGTTTTCATTGAATTTGCAAGCTAAACTTCTCCACCAAACACATTCTGACCATATTTTTTTTTCATTTGCTACAGGTGCTAGAGCAGCACATCAAGAGGCCATCTCATAAGAAGTCTTAGGGAGCTGTTGCTACACAATGAAGGATTTAAGAGGATTTTAGGATCATAGTTGTTGCTAAAAATGAAGGATTTTAGAGAATTTTTGAGATTTATGATCTTATAGCTTGACAAACATTATTTGTTATTACTGTGAAAATGTATAGAACATATACAGTTGGTTTTGACAATCAAACTTGGTGGTGATATTCCTTGTACGATCAATCTGATCAATTTTGTAGTTAATCATATTTTGATCAATGAAAATAGCACCCAATCACTGAGTACTTTCCATATGTTGCTTCTCCATTTGTATTCCACTTCTTTTCTTAGATATGTGATTAATGTTCTACCTAGACGATGGATTATATTGTCATTGCTAATTGTCAAATAGGGCAACAAAATATATTGTTTCTTTCTTATATTCAAAAAGGGCATATATAGTAAACATTGTCTTGAATGGTTAATATAAAAAAAGGCAATAGGTAGTAATGCCCTTTTCTATCTCTGGTAAATATGGCACGGTGCAGAAAATGCCATTCTTGATTGCTGTTTTAAAGGGCAATATTTTGTTGTCGTGTTTGATGTGAATGAAAGACAACAATATTTTCTTGTAATATTTGATTTTAACCAAAGACAACAATATTGCTCATGTCGTATTTGATAGTAACGATAACAACATATATTAATGCCCTATTTGATGAGATTAAAGAGGGCAACTCATAACAAATGTCATGTTGATCTACCGTAACAAGGATAAAAGGGCAATGTAATGACAATAGTTATTTTGTTGTTATTGACTATTAGGGCAAAATATAAATCAGAAAGGACAAGTTTTAATGCCCTTTCTGAACTAATATGTTGTAGTGTATGTCATTGATCAAAAGCAAAAAGACAACAATTTCCCTAATAGTTAACAAAGTACTTTTAAAGTTCACAATATTCCTCTAAGTGTTAAAAAATCACTAAAATTCACAAAAAAATTAAAATACTTTTATAGTTATCTATGAAATCTTGAATTTTAGTGAATTTTTCAAACCTTAGGGCATATTATAAACTTTTAAAGTACATTGTTAACTAGTAGGGGTATTTTTATCTTTTTTTTTACTTCTGGTCAATGACATAGTGACATTTCATGAACTTTTACAAAAATATAGTAGCATTTCATAACTTTTTTTAGTGACAGTTCATGAGTTAGGCAAAAATATAGTGGCATTTCATGAATGTTCCCTTTTTTCATTCAAAGGGTTGGAGAGTGAGGTTCAAACCCTTAATTATAGTACAATACTTGGATTTTACATGTTTGGAAGATTTTTGTGAAGAAAAATGTTTTAGAACAATCAACATATTTTACAATAATTAATCCGCAATTTTCGTTTAGAATAGTAATAATAATAATAATTAAAAAAACTTTTCCTCCCCTCTCACCTCCCTTCTTATTTCATTTCGTTCCTTCATGCAAAACAAAAACCACCTAAATGTAATTCTTAACCCTGGCCCAAAGGTGTCAAATGAGCGGGTGAGCCGGATTCAGGTCGGGCTAGGGAAATTCTTTAGACCCGTCAGTTTTGAAGCTTTTTTTTCCAGACCAGGTTGAATTTAATCATCTTATTTTTATTTTCATAATTGTTTGTTTGTGTAGTGAAAAAGAAAATGAATTACCGGTCAACAGTCATGGGTCAATGATTAATGACTGCCAATAAAGTAACCAATTATTGGTTCCTTTGGTCACCTGTCAAGCCCGCAGGATTGTATAAAGGCTCATTATTTGCCTTTATCTAAAGGCATCAGTCTGAGCCCTTAGATTTAAATGACTTAATCCTATCCATTAATTTAGTTTCCTTCTTCTAACCATCATCCCATAATTACTCATTGCTTTGAAAAATATATGCCATGTATTTACTAATATATGTGCCATACACGTATAAAATATGTGCCACGAGTGTATATCGTTGATAGACAAAAACTACTCAATATTCATTGCTTAATTCTAACAGATTAATTGTATTTAATGACGCTATGTGTATATTGAACTTATATTGTACATGTACTGCTATTAGCTGAAGTTTTAGATAGGGACAAATGTTAGCCATGGACATTAAAAAATATATACCATGTGTGTACAAATATATAGCCACAAACCTATGAAATATTTGCCACACATGTATATCGTAAATACAAAAAGTACTCAATATTCATTGCTTAATTCTAACGATCAATTGTATTTAATGAAACTAATATATGCCACAGACCTATGAAATATTTGCCATAGACATTAAGATATGTAAGCCATGTATACATAAATATGTATGTCATAGCTAATAAAATATTGGCCACGGTTGTATATCGTTAATATTCCATTGCTTATATAAAGGGTTTATGGTTTAGAGTCTTACAATGCTTGTATTACAAATTCTAAAATGTTTTCGGCATTTTTAACTGACCATATAGTGGTTTTTATGGTTTGTGGTATAGGGTAATGTTGTGTAGAGTAATTTAAAAAAAATCGTTTTGAGGTTGGCTACTGAGCTATTTAGTAATTTTGTAACTGCAAATAACTTCCTTAAAATATTATTATTAGTTATCTGGTGGCTATCAATTTTCATATATATATATATGGCTAATATGTCCTATAAAAATGGCTAACATTTTTTCTCTGTATGTCTGATATTAATGCCTTTATGTAAAGACAATTTAGTTGCCTTTTTTCAAACCTCACCCCCTGTCAAACCCCGGTGGCTTGGTTGGTAGTAGAAGGAGTGAAGAGATACTCTTAAACCAAGGGTTCTGAGTTCGAAACTCACCCACTGCTGTCACCAATAAAAAAACCAATCAAAGTGTGCTGGGGTGATGAAATCTCATCGCCTCCTCTTCTAGTTATCAAAAACTTAAAATAATAATTGAATTAATTATTTTGTTGGTTTTAGGTGACTTAATTTTGTGACAGATAATTTATTTAGGTAAACTAAATTTTATGTGCTTTAATTTTCAGTTATTAAAATGTATCATATCTCAATGCTCATCTTTGTCCGAAGGTGTCACTGACATAGTTGAATGTATACATAATATTAGGATATATTGTCATCAAGGTAGTCTAAATTCCCAACAATGTACATGAAAATGAAGGAGATGTAAGCGTTGTTATATGTACATGACTTATTATTATGCACTTATGAAACTCTAGTTAATTTGAGCTTTTTACCAATATTTTTGTTAGAAATGTTGTCACTTAATTGCTTTTAAACTTTACACTATTTCTATCACCCACATACACAAATATTTGATTGATAACTGACAGAAATCAAAGAAAGTAAGACTTGAGAAGTGGAATTTGTAATTATTTAAGTCATAAGGGTCCGTGTGATCATTAATTACTTCTGTATTATGGCCCTCAATGTAATTTTCCTTTGACGTGGCGGGTTATGACCTCATCTGATCTCATGGTAGACGCGTGCAGTGTTGTTAATTGGGCGCGTGAACTAGGGACGAGCAACTTCTAGTTTGTTGCTAATAATGTGAAGGGATGTGGCTTGTAGGGATAGGAGGGGGCGCTTATGGTCGGCTGGCGGCTCATATGCTGCACACCTTATATGCAGTACTGCTGCTACTAGAAGACAAACAAAAATTCTTTACAAAGTCAGGAGGTTGATATGCGTAGTTTTCTAATACTTTTTTTGGCAATCAAAGTTACGGGTTGTTAATGCATAGTTTTCAATAAACGATCCTAAATTAAACATTTTTTCAATTTTACATGCGTGATTTTTTTAGATTAATTTCTTATTATAACATCGCCGTTCTATTTTTTTCTATTTTTATTTTCATTGTTTAAATGGTTATATTACATTTGTGTGTTTTATTATTATTGTTTTGGCAATAAAGGTTTTATATTTGAAAATATTGTTTAGTTAAATTATAATTAATTAACATGGAAATACCTTATAAGTTTTATTAGATGATTTAAAATTAAAATATGTTTTACTAAAGTAGTAGTATGATTTGAACATTTTTTAAACTCTAAATGTTTAAAAACATTTCTATAGCATGACAATTTGGAATTATATACTAAAAGAATATACATTTTGTATAAAACTTAAAACAAATACATTTATTTATCAAAAGCAAACATATTTATCCAAATACAAAATAATCTTTTCAAAAATGTTGAAATTGTGATTATTTATTTATGATTATAATTAAAATTACATTAAAATATAACACTAAAATAATTGTGAAATTATATGAAAATTAAAATAATCCAATTAAATTATTTAGTTAAACTGTCACTTTTATTTGGTTAATTTATCACTTGTACTTCGTTAACTTGCCTCTTGTATTTTGTTAACATGTCACTTATATTTCCTTAACTTATCACTTTATTTTGTTAACCTGTTACTGGTATTTCATTAACCATTTTAAATTTTTGCATCTAAATAATATATATACCTTATAAATTTGACTTATACAAGTTGATATGATTCAGAGTTCGAAGGTAAATGTAAGCGTTAAGCAATTCAGTTGGGCAGTTGATTATGCACCAACGGCTTACCAGACTTTTGTTATGTGTGTTCATGGATTGTTGCTCTACAAAAAGCGTATTATTGCATGCTTGTTGTATCGAGACGGTGTTTTTATCAAGTTGACAAAAAATGACAACAAAGGCATCGAGTTACATTCAGAAAAATAAAAATGAAGAAAAGGGAGGTCAGAGAAGAGAAAAAATATAGATAAGAAGAAGTACATTGTGAAAAATCTGATTAGAAGAATGTAACGGTATACAGAATACCACGAGGAAAGACTTCCAAAAGCTAAAGAAGAGGATGTGTGGAAGATTGAGTCCTGGGGCGGCTGTCCCAGGAAATATCGGCTGAAGCGAGACTCCAACTCAGGCTTGGACGAAATGTTCAAACATGCCCGAATTTCACCTCTAGGATCCGTCCCCAGGTCTCGTCTCCACCGTAGCCGAATTAGGGAAAACACTGTCCACTGCTATAATTTTTGGTGAGAAACAAAACATCAACTAGTTCTATTATAAAATAGCATACTCTTATTGCTTATCTATATGGAGTGCGGCTCATATGCTGCACAGAGAATGCACAGGACTGCTACAATAAACTAAATTCTTTGTTGAGAAATAAAAAATACCTTTGACAGGCCAAAAAATACGATTTACTTTTAGGTTGTCTTCTTCCTTATTCGAGTCAGCACTAATCTCACCCCGTTCTTCACCAATTCGTTGAATTAACAGGGCCATTTTGTGGTGTTTTGCTAATGCATTTTAAGTTGTATATGAAAGCCAACATGTAAATTTGAAAAGAAGAAATGTTTTATGTCAATCTTAAATGTTGGTAAATGTTGCTTGAAAATCGTTAACCTGTAACATGAAAATCGTTAACTTGTCGCATGTAAATGGTTAACCTATCGCATGTAAATGGTTAACCTGTAACATGAAAATCGTTAACTTGTCGCATGTAAATGGTTAACCTGTCACATGTAAATGGTTAACTTGTCAATCATAAATGGTTAACCTATCACATGTAAATGGTTAACTTGTCACATATAAATGGTTAACCTGTCCCATGAAAATGGTTAACCTGTCGCATGTAAATGATTAACCTGTCAATCATAAATGGTTAACCTGTCGCATGTAAATGGTTAACCTGTCGCATGTAAATGGTTACCTGTAAATCATAAATGGTTAACCTGTCACATGTAAATGGTTAACCTGTCACATGTAAATGGTTAACCTGTCACATATAAATGATTAACCTATCACATGTAAATGGTTAACCTATCAATCGTAAATGGTTAACCTATTATTTGGAAAGTTAAAAATGAATTGAGTAGTTTTTCATATTAATGATATGAAATCATAACTAGTATTGTGTAAACTTATGACATATTTATTACTGTATGAATGACATATAATTCTGAAACTAATAAATAACGACCCTAATCCCTGAACCATAAACCCTAAAAACTTGTCGAGTCAGTGTCGACATTATAAAGAATAGAATGAAAAAAAAGAGATTACCCTACACCACAAACCCACCTCAAAAACACCATAGGAAATCTTAAAACGTCGAAGGCATATTACAGAGTCAGTTGGGATATTATAAAGTATAGATAGACTTAGTTAAAAAAAATTATCCTACACCACAAACCCACCCCAAAATCCACCCTAGAAAATATTAAAATGTTGAAGGCATTTTTAGGGTTTGTAGTGAAGGGATTAGGGTCTAACAACCCTAATCCTGAACCACAAACCCTAAAAACCTGTTGAGTCAGTGTCGACATTATAAAGAATAGAATGAACAAAAAAAGATTACCCTACACCACAAACCAACCCCAAAAACCACCATAGGAAAGCTTAAAAAACATCAAAGACATTATTAGGGTTTGTAGTGGAGGGCCACTACATTAAGGTCTAACGACCATAATACCTAAACCACTAACCCTAAAAAAACTGTCGAGTCAGTTGCGACATTATAAAGAACAAATGAATAAACAAAGATTACCCTACACCTCAAACCCTAAAAACACACTAGGAAAACTAAAAAACGTCGAAGGCTTATTGCCTAGGAAGTTGCGATATTATAAAGTATAGAATGAGTTAAAAAAGATTACCCTACACCCTAAAACCACTATAGGAAAGCTAAAAACGTCGAAGACATTTTTAAGGTTTGTAATGGAGGGATAAGGGTCGCCTAAACCCTAAACCGCAAACCCTAAAATTCTATCAAGTTAGTGACAACATTACAAATATTGAACGAGTTAAAAAAGATTAGCCTACATATCACACCCTAAAAACCACCATAGGAGAGCTAAATAATGTCGAAGGCTTATTTCCGAGTCATTTGCAACATTATAAATTATTGAACATGTTAAAAAAGAGTACCTTACACCACACACCCTAAAACCACCATAGAAGAGTAATTAAAAACGTCGAAGGCTTTTATTTTATTGATTTAAAATATGTCCGTTTATGTAATACTTTAGTATAATGCAAGTCATTGTTTTATTAAAAAGTATATACTTAAATAATGTCTGGTCTACTTTTACACCTAATTTGTTTATTATTAAACCATATTATATTTTGTATCTTAAAGAGTAATTGTTTACTATTCAACACTTGATAATATATAAACTAATTTCTTATAAAAAAATTGTAACTAAGTTTTGCTAAGTGTAAAATATCTTTTAGATATATAACAACAATAAAATCCAATCTTATCTCAAAAATATTTGGATTAGGTTAACATGAATCAATATATGAAGTCGGACATAACCATATGCATAAAAGAGAGAGAATTACATTAAGATGTAATAAAAATGTGATAGAGATGGGGAAGGAGTATGATAGATTATAGGTCTATTAAAATAAGATGGAAGTTTTTAAAATATGATTGTGTATATATCAATATTAAAAATTGTAAAAAGAAAAATTTTCCCATAATAAAAGATAAATAAGAAATTAACATCTTACTTAAAGTAAATCTAACCAATTAAATTAGAAATATTTTATAACTTTTTAGTTATATTTTCAATTGTATAAGTTTATCTGTTTATTACATATTTAACATTACTTATAAATTTTGTATATATATATGTATGTGTATGTAAAACTATCAACTTATATTTATCTTCAAATAAAAACTATTAATTTATACTTGTGGAAATCAAATTATTTGTTTAAATAAAGTTGTAATATTTTTGTTTTTATGAAAATTTGTTACATTTTTTATTTAAAAATAAAGTCACTCATCTGTTTGAATTTTTTCTTTTGTCATCCTAAATTCCTAATCATAATTTCTAAATCTGAGAGCGAAATAAAAAATAGATAATAGAAGAAAACAAGCAAACAAGAGAAGATTACTAACTTCAGAATATAATGGGAAGTTACTCAATAATCTTGAAGAGATAACGTCATTGATGTAGGGGTGGCAATTCGGGTTATGGGTCGGGTTGAAGCTCACCCATACCCGACCCGATTAAAATTGTATTGACCCATACCCGACCCAATAATAATCGGGTTACAAATTATCAACCCATACCCGACCCACAAAAAATGATTAAACCCATACCCGACCCGTTTAACCCAACATAGTTAGGCTATGCAAAATTTAAAAGACCTGAAATTAAATTTTTATATGATTGCTCAAACGGAGTTACAAATGAATGAAATCATACATTCAATATGGTAGATATTCCAAAGTTTTCATTATCCTCCGTCTTTTTTCTTTTTCCACATACATGTCATGCTTAGTAGCACTAACAGAAGAAGGTGATGTGTACGCGCATGGGCCAATATAACTGTATTTTCTCCTTCAGAATATAGAATCAAACATAGGCTAAAATCTTCAGAGTACATAAGAGATAGGACCACTGTGGGAGCTGTGGAGGAGAGAGCAACACACTGTCTTTTGACAATCCACAAACGAATACTCTCGTTTTTGCTTTATAAGAAATACAACAAAGTAGTATTATCAAATAAACAACCTCTCATAAAAAAGATACTACATAATCTGTATTATACTAATAGTAGGTTAACACTTACTTAGTAATATAGTTATATTTTTTATCTAATTATTTATTTTATTATTTTTAATAAAATAAAATAAACGGGTTAGGTTGACTACGGGTTAGGACTTTGAACCCATACCCAACCCAAAAATTTAATAGGTAACCCATACCCGACCCAATAATTAAATGGTCAATACGTGACCCAAACCCGCTATTTTCGGGTTGGGTATGGGTCGGGTTATCGGGTTGGGTAAAAATTGCCACCCCTAATTGATGTACAGAAAAAAATCCGATGCGAAAAGAGCATGGTATGGTATGGGTCGACCTTTTGCTAGGTGCAGCACTCCTGCAACCAAGTACTTGCAGCACATGAGCCAAGCCCATGGTCGCTGTTCTCCGCTTCCTCAACTTGTCTTTTAACTAGAAGTATGTTTATTGTATATTCCGCGTGTCTCTCTCTCCCTCTCCTTCTCCAGCAGATTTTTTTTATAGTAGGAATCTTCACCAGCAGATAAACACAAAGATCCAATGGGAATAAGTTACTGTACAACAAAAACAATTTAATAATATTTGTTTTACAGTGTGCAATCAATAATTTCCTCTCACTTGATTGCGCTAGAGGAACAGAGACAACAGAACCCGAAAGAGAGGCGAGTACTGTAGTATATTTTCTACACAATTTTAAATTAATTTATCAGTACAGTAGTCAGTAGAAAGAGAGAGAAGAGGGGTGGAGGGTACTGTCGGCTTCAACCAGGCAAGGACTCCATTCAAACCCACAAACTTCCCTTTTTCTTATTATCATCTCTCTCTTCTGAGCAATAGCTTTT
>JAIOTZ010002090.1:0-23942 GCA_023374045.1 Limonium bicolor | reverse complement strand
AGTCCTCTCTTGATATATATTCCAACTCTCTTCAAGCTCTAAGGTAAAACAGTCATCTTAATGCTTTAAAATAATATATGTAACTAGGGTTTACAATGAGATGAAGCATAAAGCTTGTATACTCATTTTACCATTTTGTATAATGTTTAGAAGTTGACAAGCAACTAAAAGCCTTGTAATTTAGTCAAGGAAACAAGAAAGAAGTTTGTAAGGAAAAGAGGTAAATATGATAACCTAATGTGGTTTAAAGTCTTAGAGAAATGAGCTTATATTTCTTATTAAAATGATTTAAGGAGCCAATGGAAAATGACATAGAAGAATGCTCTCAAGGGCTTAGTAAAAGGCATATGTATTGTTGGGTGTATTTGCAGGTCAAAGGCAAATATAATGTGGGAAATTCAGTGTTTATGATTTATGCATCTTAAGGGCCTAAAAGCCATGTTATTTAAGGGCCTAAGTGCCAAGCAATTTAAATTATGCACTATATTGTGATGTAGTGCTAAATGAGTGAAGTTTTGTGTATAAGAATGTGCTTGATTGATTTTAGTGTTCTGGATGTTTAATAGTGAAAACAATGGTTTTGGCTTAGCAATTTCGAAGAGAGTTCATGTCAAAATTTAGGTAGCATACAAGAAGTTCTAAGTGTTTAAATTGAGTTTTGGTAAGTTAGGAAGTGTTTAGAATGGTTAAGTGTTCAACTAGTGAAAGAAACATGCATTAAGGTATTCTAGGAATAAAAAGGACTTAGCAATGTTTTAGAGGATTTAGAATACAAGAGAATGTTTTGGGATACTTCAAGATCATGGTGAGATTGTGTTAGGACTTGTGCAATGTTGGTGAATAAGGGAGAAGTAATGTATTGCATGAAGAAAACTATAGACTTGTAGAGATGTTTAAGGAATTGGTTAGGAAGTAAAGATGCTTGGGAAATAATGTAGTAGTGGTGAGGAAACATTATTGGCATAGTGGTTATCATAGGTATGAAACACCACTTAGAAACCTAAGGAGAAAACATTATAAGTGTTAGGAATTTTGATAAGAAATGAGTAAGTGTATAAGGAGAAAGAAGATGAATTTTATGGATGTCGTATGAGAGAATAAGTGTGCCAATGGTGTTGGAAAACATTAGAAGGCTGAGGAAAAGTTTGGAGAGGATTTGACAATTTTTGGGCATGTTCTAGTGGTCGTCCGACCCAGGGGGCCGACCCAAGTTTGGGTCGGACGGCCTCTGTTAGACGCCAGTAAGTGGTTCTGGAACGGTCCGACCCAGAGGACTTGGGTCGGACATGGGTCGGAGGGGGGGTGAGTTTAAAAGATGGTAAAGTTTCAGGAATGGTCCAACCCAGAGGACTTGGGTCGGACATGGGTCGGACAAGGTAGAATGTTTTAAATCCGAAAGTTACTGGAAGGGTTCGACCCAGTTGGTTGGGTCGGACGGTGGGTCGGACTGAAAAAAACTTAACAAAAAAAAAACATAAAACATAAAAGTATGGCTTAAGTTATAAACACTAGGGGGTATAATGTAGGTAATCAAGTATAAGTTTAGACATTAAAACATGTCGTATAACCATGTTAAACACTTAGTAAATTTGAAGTTAAGTAAGTAATTAACCGACATTCTTAAACATGTATAGGAGTGACCTACGGTGGAAATCAATCGAAGCAAGGAGCAAGGTATGGTTTTCTTGCAGTCTGTTGCCTACCGGTTTACACCGGCTTGTGTGTTGTTTGTTTTCCAGTGTGTTTATGACCTTGTAAGACTTAAATCATGTAACGAGTTTACAGTTATTTAATATTATTGTATTGTTAAGTATGACTCTCTCTTCCCTTGTGTGTGTCTAACAAGACTTAACCAATTGTTGTGAATTGTTTATTGAGTTCAATGTTGAACTACTAACAAGTGCTAACGGGGGAAGTGAGGAGTCCGGTCTGTTCCGGCCACGTGTGTGAGTATGGGAGTCGATGTCATAACCGGTTCGATTCTCTTGTATGTTATGGTTGTTTTCCAATTTGGGTTCCAACATTCCCTTAGCTTAACCAAGGTATTTTACTGACTCACGTCGGGCCACAGGGCATACTAAGTGTTGTTCGGTGTGCTTGGGTCACTATATGAGGCACCTTGTGTTAAGTTATCCGTTCAATCTAGCAGGATGGTAACGAGTTATGTAACGAGCTTAGCATGAGTATGGCAACATTCTCTAGGCTCTCCATGGGAACTAATTATATTGGTTCACTTCCTAAAAGGAATCGTTCTTGTATGTTATGTGTGATGTTGTGTACAATACTCATGTTGTGATATATGTATATGTTGTGTATTTTAAAAAGAATGTCATGTCATCATGACAATTAGTTGCGCGTATCCCGGTAGCCGATGGGCTGCGCGTTAACCATACCAGCCAAGGGTTGCTGACCCCCTCGGGGGCTCCATATTTCGTTTACTGCAGGATGAGGATCGAAGAAGCGGAATGGCTTTAGATTCTAGGATGCAGGATTACTTTTGGTTGTTTTTAGATGTTGAGCCCGGGATGCGCCTGTGCTCCCGAGGCGATATATTTTTGGTACCATTGTAGTACAATGATGGTCGTTAACAGTTCACAGTGACAGTTTGTGATGTACAGTTATGTTTTTGGATGTAGTTACAACTCGGTATTTTTTTAATGTATTAAAGGTAATTAGTTCTATGCTCGGGAGTCTGATCATCAGACCGATACGCTTGTATTTATTCTGCCTTGTTAACCACGTGGGTGGTTAACGGCGTTGTAGCACCGAACCGTTTAGTTATTGTTAGTTGTTATTTCCGCTGCGATTTTGATTAATTGTTAAGTGCGTAGTAGGGGTGTTACAAAAAGTGGTATTAGAGCGAAGTATCGCTCTGATGGCTAGAATACCGAGCTTTGGAATATACCGAGTTATGAAACCTAACCATAGTTACCTAAGTGAACAGTTGTGGAAAGGTTAACCACTAACTAAGTATGGAAATACCTTATTGTCGGGAAGATGTTACAACCGTTGGACCGATAAGTGTGCAAGCACAGTGCTAATAAATGTTCATGTGAATTCAAATGTCAGGTAGACCACGAGGTCGAGGCCACGGGATCAGCATTAGTGATACTGGGAACTAGGGGGAGAACCCTACGGCACAGGTCATGGCCGACGCTGTTGCGGCCGCCGTAGCCCAGATGGTCCCACAGTTATTAGCTGCGATGCAGCAGCAGCAGCAAGGCGGTGAGGGTCAACAAGGGCCACAACCGCAACCACAGCCGCGTGAGACCAACTGGGTCAAGGCGTTGGCGGATTTGAGACCCCCGTCATTCAGTGGGGAGACTGACCCTAGTAAGCTGGAGGCGTACATCTCCGAGATGGAGACCGCTTTCGAGACCTTGGACGTTCCTGCTGGTGCCAAGGTTCGACTTGCCGCTTACTATCTGAAGGGATCGGCTCAGACTTGGTGGAGCTGGTAAGGGAGGGAAGAGTTGGTGATCCTACCTTCCAGTGGAGGGAGTACACGGCCCTGCTGCGAGCCAAGTACTACCCGATTCATGTTTAGGAGGCCAAACGCCTAGAGCTTGACAGTTTGAGACAGGGAGACAAGATGACAGTTGATGAGTACTACACCGCTTTCATCGGACTCATCCATCTGCTACCGGATCTGGGTTACTTGGACCGGATTTTAGTGAACCGTTTTTACAACGGGTTGAGCTACCGCCTACGCTACGGTATGGGGCCAAGCGGGTATACCACCTTGCAGGTAATGAACTACAGTATAAGTGAATAAGTACGTATAGTATGTTAATGTGATGTGAGTTTGTTTAGCGGGGCATAACTAACACCCTAAATATAGGAGTGCTACCATGTCGCTACAATTGTGGAGATCACCGTCCATCTGAGGGACGAGGAGAGTGCGCTCAAGCGCAAGGCCATGAGCGAGGGCCAAGGCACGCAAGGGCAAGGGGAGGAAAGAAGAAGAAGCCATACCCCCAGTCCCAGAAGGGACAGCAACAGGGTGGCAAGGGCCAGACCCAGACCACCACTGCTGAGGAGCCTCTACAGCTCACCTACGCATATGCGGCCAAGCCTTTACGCTCTTACCCACCCAAGGGTAATTAATAAAATTCCAATACCAAATCTAGTGTGTATTACTATTTTGTGAAGTATGTACTAAGTGTGTGATGTGTTAGCAGCTAGCACGGGTTCTGGACCGGAGCGCCACTACTACTGTAAGTGGTGTAACGGAGACCACCCCGGCAAGGACTGCAAGGGTAATGATGTGCAGTGCCGATACTGCAAAAAGATGGGGCACCACGACTATGAGTGCTGGCAGAACCCGAACAGTAGAAACTACAGGCCTTAGGGCAATGGAAGGATAAGGCCACCGCGACCACCGATGGCCCGAAGACGGCGAATCAGCCACCC
This sequence comes from Limonium bicolor, assembly GCA_023374045.1. Lineage (NCBI taxonomy): Eukaryota > Viridiplantae > Streptophyta > Magnoliopsida > Caryophyllales > Plumbaginaceae > Limonium > Limonium bicolor. Next base: position 19,529 of record JAIOTZ010002090.1, on the reverse strand, counting down.
CCGGATCAGAGGTACACAGATTCCCAGAAGGGGAAGGGGTCGGGACCTAGCAAGGCCACCCTGCATGTGGTGGACCGGGCTGAGGCGCCAGGGCCCTCTTCTAGACCAGGTACCGCCTAAACTGTTGAGTGAAATAAGTGATTGCATACCGCATTTCATGCATGTGTGTTAGTGAGTCCAAGTGTACTACCATGTGAGTAAAGAATTAAAGTATAGTGTGAAAGTCACCTAAATAGGTATTTTGAAAACTTAGGAACCTTTAATATTTGCTACCCAATCCCACCCACACCAAACCCTGAAGAAACCACCATCAGCATCACCGACTTTCCTACGGAGCAATGTCAGGTCATCCAACCAGGTATGATACTCTTAAATGGATACCTGACACCGGAAGCACAAATCCACATCATCCGACGATGCGACGAACTGGGAGCAGAACCTGGAGGTTTCTACACACCCGAATACCCGAGCGGATCAAAGATGAAATTGAAGATGATGTGCATGGGTAAGGACGGGAACCCTTACACCAAGACATATCAAGAAGTGCGAGCTGAAGATGGAGCAACTGTACCAAGTATACCTGAGGAGTTCCTTGCGGTCGTTAACCACGCCGTGGGAATTGCTCAGCGAGTTGAAACGGATTCAATTACAAGTGTTAAAGCGGATCTATGTATTGTGAACTTCTACCAGAAAGGTGGACGGTTAGGGTTGCACCAAGATAAGGATGAGTCACCCGAGTCTCTAAGTAAGGGAGTACCCGTGGTGTCTTGGTCCATTGGTGATACCGCAGTGTTTGTGTATGGCGAGCAGAAGCGTGCTGATCTCGCAAAGAAGCTAGTGTTGAAATCAGGAGATGTACTAATCATGGGTGGACAGTCAAGGATGCTATATCATGGCATCAAGAAGATCAAACTGAATACCGCACCATCGGCAGTGATCAATGCCACACACATGAAACCCGGACGTTTGAATTTGACCTTCAGGCAGTTTTAAAGCCTTGTATAACTATGTGATGTGTTGAACCAGTGTATGTTAAGGATGTTGTATGTGTTAGTTATGTCGACAGTGTAAGCCAACGAATGTTGTTAAAAGAGTGTGTTAATGAATAAAGTGGAGTTGTTTGAAGTATATCAACCGTGTTGTTACTCAATACTTATTAGTTTGCCAATGAATTAGGCTGTGCACTCGGAACGTGAGGTATACTGAGTGTCTGCAATGTGGCAGAAGCCGGCAGGAGCGGCACAATCCTCACCGGTACCTTTCCAGTCAATGGCGTGGACGCTTCGATCTTGTTCGACTCCGGAGCCTCACATACATTTATTTCGCTATCTTTTGTGAAGAGGCTGGGGTTAGACAGTGATGAGATGCCAGATTTTCTAGTCACTCTCCCGTCGAAAGAGTGGATCAGGTGTACCCGCTACCACCGAGATGTTGTTGTACGAATCAGAGATGAAGAGTTTACGATCGACTTGATAGAGTTCGACGGACTTGGTTTCGATGTGATTGTCGGGATGAACTGGTTGGAGCGGTACAAGGGCAGAATCCTGTGTGCCGACCATCGTCTGCTTCTTCGGAGTCCATCTGGGGTTACCATATCTTACCGCCAGAGGCCCAGGGAGCCTTCGACTCAGATCATCACCGCCATGGCTATGTATCGTGAACTACGATGAGGGAATGATGTATACCTCTGCTATGTCCAGGACATAGAGAGAGACCCAGAGTTTGGTCCTGATGTGCTGGTAGTGTCGGAGTTTCCTGATGTATTTCCTAAGGAACTGCCGGGCATGCCGTCAGCACGGGAAGTGGAGTTTGAGATTGATTTGATTCCGGGCACCGGACCAATTGCGAAGGCGCCCTATCGTATGGCTCCAGCTGAGATTGTAACACCCCTACCGCTAATACCGTCATTACTGTACCAATACTTACCTTCGCAGCGGATACTCCATACACAACGGCGGGTGTACAATGCCGTTAGTCACCCACGTGACTAACAAGGCGAGTTACAATACTACATACTATCGGTCTGATGAAAATGAACAACAGAGAGTGCTCTACACAATACAATACTTTCCTTTGCATACCAATCCATAATTCAAATACACTTCAATACCATGCTATACCGAGTATACTACAATCCTTAATTCACCGTTACAGTTTGGGCTTCCAATTCCACAATACATTACAAGTACAATCCCCTTTATACAACTACCCGTGCTTACATAGCAGTCCCCGTCCTACTCTCTCGAACGGTGGCCAGCTTCGAGTACCTGCATACTAAAAACGGTCCCCCGGGGGTCAGCTTACCTGAATATGACTTTCGCATATACGCGTGCTAACCGCGGTACATCGACTTTGGGTCGAATATACATGGAGTTCATTTACATGCATACATACATACTCATGCTACAACAGTACAAACAACAGTACTTACGTACACATACAAATTCAATACTTACTAAGGAAGACAATTCGATAGTCAACCATTCGTATTTGTTATTCATTCATTACTCTTCGTACTAAATTCGATATTCGCTACTCTACTCATACCTACTCCTTACTCTTACATACTCAACACTCCATGTTCGATACCTTACTCGTACACGTTCCTTACTCCGTACTCGTTACTACACTTGTGCACACTCATTACTCAATACTCCTTACTTACTCATACGTACTCGTTACTCAATACTTACTCATACATACTCAATACTCGGTACTCATTACTTACTTATACTCGCTTCTTACTCAATACTCATTACTTTACTCATACGTACGCAATACTCAATACTCATTACTTTGGCCACCGGGCGGAGTCATACAAAAGACTCGCCACCAGACCTACAATACAAGGGCTATACGCTTAGCTCCTCCAATACTCAAAAGTCCGTTCTACCGGACTACTCATATTCCCAACACTCTTCTCTCAGAGTATAATACAATCTCGCGGATTAGCCTAGAAGTATCTCTCTCGATAACCTCCACTGGCTTAGGGAATTACTACCGTCTAGTATCCTCAGGTTTAAGGGTTTCCCCAACATATCGGATACTCTCATGTTCGGGTCATTACTTACATCAGTCGGGTCCTCTCATAATGGGTCGACTAATTACTAAGGGGTTTGGAGATCCCTCATCTTACTTTACTACTCACTTGGTTCACGTTTGCACCAAGATTAGTTCCTCTAATAGTGGTTTCTTACTTACTTCCCCTACTTGTCGTGTGTGGATTATTCATTTTGGTTCTCCTTCCGTTATCGGGAGGTTGTTACTCCCGTACACTCTCTCACATTCTAGTGAGTTCTTTGGTTTGCATTATCGTTCGTTGATTCGTTAGTTAGTGCGTTGTTACGGTTCCATTACTACACGATACGACTCTTACTACGAGTCTCTACACAATCAAGACTCCTCTATGAGTCGATCTACGCACTAGGTGAAGCCACATAATCAATCAAGAAGGTTAGCTCACACAACATACATCAAGACATACAATGAAAGGCAATAAACCGTTTTCATGCTTTAATCTTGATTAGCCGGCATACAGCACACAAATCAACGTAACTCGGTTAGCATACGGGGCATGAGAAAATCATACCTTTCACCGGGGTTAGCTTTACCGTGTGTTCCCTTGTTCCTCGGTTCACACTTGTTCCACTGTTAATGTTTCCAAAATTGTTATTAATACTATGTTCATGATACACAAATAATTACTACTCCCGTACTTACCCCGTTGTCCGTTATTCTTAGTTTTTCTCTTGTGTGTCAACTTTCTTTCCTTCATTATTCTAGCACTAATGTCTTACTTATACACATATATATGTGTGTATGTATATATATATGTAATGGGTATAAGTATATATATATATTTATATATATATGCATGTATGTATATTATTTAATTTAATTTTTTATTTTTTTTTTATAAAGGCCGACCGACCCACTCTGGGTAGGTCGCCTGGGTGGGTCGGCTGCAAAGAACACCCGGGCTACAGAATTTAGTCCGACCGACCCAGGCTATAGGGTAGGTCGCCTGGGTGGGTCGGCTGCAGAACCCCTTTTAATTATCTACTTGAATTCTAAATTCACCTCCATTCTCACCCAATCTTTTCCTAATCATTTCCACATGTTTCCTACATGTTTAAACACTAATAAATCCTCTAATTCACCTTAATTCACTCACCAAATCCATTACTAAATCCATCAAACAACTTACACAATTTCCTTACTTCTCTTCAACACATGTAACAGTTTTTGTTACCCTTATGACAGATTTTACCATTCAATTCTCCCATCCAATACCTCCTCAATCATTGCCATTCCAAGCATTCTAAATACCTCTCCTTACCATGCCAATTCATTCCCTAGCCATTACACTACCTACACCCAAGTTCCAACTCTATTTTTACAAAATCTTGTACACTAGTTTTTCACTAGTTTCTTCAATTGTTTTGATACTCTTTGCTACAGATTTTCATCTTCTTATTTCTCATACTACTTTACCATTCCATAGCTACTAAACATCTCTACTAAACCCAATACATACCTTGGTTCTCCCATTCACCAAGACACTCTTTAATGCACAATTCTTACCAAAATTTCGCCATAGTCTACCTACTTCTCTTACTTCTCCACACATCTCTTTTCATCAAATCCATTCCTATTCTAGCCAAACCACAAGGGTTCTACCAGCACACATACAAAGCAACTCACTACATCAATACCCATCAACACAATACCAATACACATAATTACACTTGGCTCCAAAGCCTTCAATTCATATACTTGCCCTCAAATACTCAAACTTCACAATTTTCAATACTAGTACAAGGTTTTCGGTTCTTTAAATATTTTGCCCATTCCCATTACTCTAATGCAATAGAATTTACATTAGGAAAGAGCTCTTACCTCGAGCTTATACTTCATTCTTTCTTTTCCATTTCTCTCTCTCTTTCTTGCACAAATCGATCACATGGGGAATGGAGTTGCCGAACTCCATTCCCATCACCCAAGCACATCAAACAAGTATAATTAATTCACTAACCCCTAGATTTATGCTAGTTCATTGAAGTGTTCAAAATACAAATTTCTAGGGTTACCTTTGGAGTGCTTTAGAAGAGGTTTTAGCCCTTGGTTCAAGAAGGAGGTTACTCCACCATTGGAGGGTTGTAGCAATGCTCCAAAGCAGAGAAAAACAAGGTAAGAGAGAGAGACAAATCGGCCAAACCAAGGAAATGGAAAAGTGAGGTTTTTCATGGAGATTTTTACCTTGTTGGAAAGAGGAGACTCCAAGCTCCATAATGGTGTGCTTTTCTCTCAAATGGGGAAAACCCATAAAAATCAAACTCATCCTTTTCAAATTTTGAAAAGATAGGAATGTAGAGGAGGATGAGGGGATGAAGAATATGCAATTTATTTTCGATTTGGGGCTTTAATGAAGCTAGAGCATGGAGTATAAGAGGAGAGGCCATGGAGCCATTTTGAGCTCTTCAAAATCGTCCCCAGCAGAGCAAGAAGGAAGGAGAAGTCTGGTGGGGGGGGGGGGGAATAGTTACGTGAGTGAGAGGTGAGGAATGGGAGAGAGAGAGTGTTAAAGTGGTATAAGTTACTTTTGCTTTATTACTTTATTGCTTTTTGATTTACTTATTTGTTACTTGTGTGTGTGAGAGAGAGAGCTGTTTACACCAGTAAAAACCGCCCCCTCTGCAATACTAGCTGGAGCGTTTTCGTCTTTTACAGAAAACACTCGTTATTTTACCCGGTTTGATACTATTCACTAACCGGGCCCGTTTTCCGGAATTTTCTCGTTTAACTATTTTTATTAGTTATTAAGCTTCCATAAATGCTTAATAATTATTATTCAATGTTTTATAATTTTTACGGGTTCGTTTGACCACTTAAAATCACGTTTTCGGGTTTCCTCGAGAAACGTGCGCTAATGCTCTATTAGCGTTTTAATACCTTATTTGGATCCGTTTTCTTCGGGGATTATTCCCGTATGATAATTAGGCATGAATAAGCCTTAGGAATCCTTACGATACTATAACCGAGGTCTCGTACCTCTTGTGGTTAATTAACGCTCATTTTAGCGTTTCCCGCTTTCTAAGCGTTTTTTCTCATTCCTTTGGATTTATTTTCTTTACCAAAAATTACTTAGGCACTATTAGGCCCTTAAATACTATATTAGAATAATATAATCACCATTTTTAAGTTCGGGGTATTTCAGAGATGATTGAGCTCAAGGAGCAGCTGAGAGACCTACTCGACAAGGGGTTTATCCGCCCTAGCGTTTCACCATGGGGAGCGCCGGTACTCTTCGTGAAGAAGAAGGACGGTAGCCTCCGCCTGTGTATTGACTATGAGAGCTGAATGCAGTTACGGTGAAGAACCGTTACCCTTTACCATGCATCGACGACTTATTTGATCAGTTGAAAGGGGCATCAGTATTCTCCCAGATAGATCTACGATCCGGATACCATCAGATTGCCATCCGTGACAGTGACATTGAGAAGACAGCATTCAGAACCAGATCTAGACATTATGAGTTTATGGTTATGCCATTTGGTCTATCCAATGCACCAGCCAAGTTCATGGACTTAATGAACCGCTTGTTCCAAGATCAGTTGGACAATACAGTGGTAGTCTTCATCGATGATATACTTGTGTACTCGAAATCGAGAGTGAGCACAAAGCCACTGAGAAATGTGTTACAAACATTGAGAAGAATCAGTTGTATGCGATTTTCAAAGTGTGAATTTTGGTTGAACCAAGTATCCTTCTTGGACATGTGATTTCTGAAGCCGGGATCACTGTTGATCCGGCAAAGATAGATGCAGTGCGCACCTGGCCTAGGCCGAAGACAGTACGATATCAGGAGCTTTCCTCGGTCTGGCAGGTTATTATAGGAGGTTGTGAAGACTTCTCCAGTGTCTCGAAGCCGATGACTTCCTTGATGAAGAAGGATGCTCCATTCGAGTGGACAGATGATGCGAGATTCTTTTTAGAGTCTCAAGGAGCTCTGACATCTGCACCAGTCCTGACTTTACCAGACGGTCCAGATGGTTTTGAGGTCTATTGCGACGCATCAGGCAGAGGTAGGGTTGTGTGTTGATGCAACACGGGAAGGTCGTAGCATACGCCTCCCGACAGCTGAAGAAACATGAAGAGAACTACCCTACCCACGATTTAGAATTGGGTGCCATTGTCTTCACACTGAAGAAGATATGGCGACATCACTTGTGGGGTAAGTGTGACGATTTATCTGACCACAAGAGTTTAAAGTACTTGTTCACTCAGAAGGAGTTGAACATGAGACAAAGAAGAGGGTCGGTTTTTCTAAATGACTATGACATCAATCTGCAGTATAAAGAGGGTAAGGCAAATATGGTAGCTGACGCATTGAGTCGCCGAGCACACTCTCTCCATTCGCTAGTCTCTTATTCTAGCTTGGTTGAAGAGGTGCGGAGTGCTCAGATGTCGGATCAGTACATGTGGGAGATTAGACAGAAGCTTATTGATGGCACATTCGAGGGTCAGAAGTACGACTTCTGACTCCACGATGATGACCTGATTAGGCTGAATGGCCGACTGTGTATTCCGAGGAGTAGCGCTGAGCTGAAAGAACGCATACTGAGTGAATCCCACTGTTCTACGACTTCGATTCACCCCGGAGCTTCTAAAATGTATAAGGGTATGAAACGTTATTTTTGGTGGACTGGAATGAAAAAGGATGTAAATGATTATGTGTTGAGGTGTCTCACTTGTCAGAAGGTCAAGTTTGAGCACCGACGGCCTAGTGGTATGGTACAGCCAATGCCAGTGCCTGAGTGAAAGTTCCATGATATTTCTATGGACTTCGTATGAAATACCCCGTAACGTTAAATGCATAAAATCATAACGCGTTTTATAATCTCGATATAAAATTTACGTACGAACAATTTAATCGAATATATGTACGAATACGGGAAATTACATGTACGAAACGTCACGATATCGTAACGTTGTAATAAAAATGATAACGTCACCTTACCTTGTAACAAATAAATAATAAATATAACGCCATATATTATGTGGTCTTACATACATAAATTAACATGTATAACCTATATAAAAAAAAAGAGAGAGCAAAAGGAGCAAGACGCTCCCGTTGAGGTTTGAACCCGAGACCTCTCATACTTATCCCGAGTGCTTAACCGGGTGAGCTGTGTTCAATTTCACTAACTCATACCCACAACTTAATAACAGTATTAAGTCTAGTAAACTAACTAAAAAAAAAGGGAGAAACAGAAACCACAACAAATCCAAACTGTCGATATTCACATGCCAGTTATCTCTCGGGTTGTTTGGGGACCATTAATCTCTTTGCCCACGTAATAACCCCATCCTCTCCATCGAGTTCTACACTATCGGAAATCAAGAAACAAATCACTCTCTGTTCACGCCTTGGTTCCAGAAAAGTAATAGTACACCTGATAGAAGTGTGCATCGATGTTGTAACTGCTCCAACCTCCATGCACCCGTGCTGTTCTTCTTCTTTCCAACTCCCAGGAACTCCATAGATTGCTCTCTGCAACAACAATTTTAAGTCATTAATCCATACCCCCTGGTCCTGTTCGAGAACAACAAGAAATAAACAAATACCTCGGGATATCTTCATTCCCTACTCCCATTCTCAGTGACACCACCGTTTCAGTCAGCAGACAAAGCGACCAAGCCTGCTTCAAGCTTCAAAGTCCTGCACATCAGATCCATGTGATACCAATTTCCACGCATCAAACGCATGACTTTTTTTCAAACTTCCACAAAATTCCATTGGGACCTGCCACCACTAATGGCTGACCCGACTCCCGCCTAGTTCATAAGACCACAGACCCCCTCCCTCACCCGCCTGCCTTGCATTGTTCTGCATGGGCAGGAACAACGTCCACACTCTCTAATCCGGAATGCACAAGGTAAGCACTACCGAGTCTCATTTCCCTTCTGTTTTCCCATGTCCGTGAACCCACTGTTACCTAACCTTCTTGCTCGATTGTTCATGCTTAGTTAGAGGAGTAACCAGAGAGCAAGTTAAAATCTGGTAACCACTATCACCTGTTTCCCTGCCCGACAATCCAACTCAGGTAGTGTTTTAGAACTGACTACTACATAATCACTTCTCCTGTAGTGTTGATAGTGCTGGTAAACTTATACCGAAAGTTCTGGTTTTCCCTTCATGCTCGACCCCCCCATGCAGTCCCCATAAGCCGTGATCAAGAGGAACTCTGAGTGGAGCTACGAGAACTTTGGTTGAAGCTAAACAAGAAAGGTGAAGTCCCTGAAACAAATCCTCTCTTGCTTCTGTATTTCATTCCTCTGAGTTATCAAGCCTAACTCCTAGGGGATTTTCTTCCTCAGACGTGTTAACTAACCGAAGTATAAGGAGACTGGGGACTACCTGGACCAACAAGAAAACAAAAGAGAGCAACTAGACTGACACTGGTAAGCCATACTAAATGGATTCTGTTATAAAAGAACAAACACACAGCAACCTGTTAAGCCCTGTCGACCATTATATCGATTTTCTGTAACATTGCCTGTATACTTGTATATCTTGCGTTGTAGATTATAGAGTGAGTGTAAGATTGGTACTTACTCAGTAACTAAACCAGGCTACTACAAAAGAAAACGAAAAAAAACAGCTCTGTAAAAGAAAGAAAACCAAAAGAAGATGTAACAGTTAGTCCCAGTCCTGAAAACTCGGTGTTCTGTTTCATTAACTTAGCAGGGTGCGGTTAGTGTTTTGGTGGTTGGTTTCGAGAAAAGAAAACCACACTAACTAACTAACTAAGTAACTAAAGAATTCTGAAGAAAAAGAAATAGAAACAGGTCACACTAGGAAAGAAGACAGGAAACTGATGTAGCAGTTTTATATGTTGCTTTCTGGTGTAATTCAACTGCTGTGAAGTAAGTTCGGTGACATTAGCAAGGCTGTTTTGAGTCTGTCTAAAGGCTAAACCTTGAGTAAACCTTTAACCACTGGGTAAGCATTCGTGAAAAAGAATTGGGAGTCAGGTTAGAAGAAAACAGAAGTAGAACAGAAGCAAAACAGAAATGAATTTTATCAGGTGGCGGTTAATTCCAGTTTTCTGTAACAGATCTATTGGGATATTAGAAGGGTTATGGTGTCTTGGGTATGAGTGAGGAATGTTATTAGAGAGGTAGGTTAAGTTGACAGAATCACGTGAGAATTTGGGAAACCCAAACGACTGATGAAAAAAAAAAACAGTAAGAAAAAGAGATGAAGCAGTTCATTCTTTCTGGGAATTTCAGTTTCTGGACATTTAGTATTTATGTGTAAATAGTGCAGGAACTACATGAGTGTGATGGGGCTGCTTCTGAATTTATAATATAGCTAGAACTGTAACCAAACACACAATTAAGTAACTAAAGCAGTTGAAGGAAAAGAAGATACAGTCTAGGAGGAAACAGAAAGACAATAACAAAAGAGGAAATTATCAGTGTTGAGGTTTAGTTGTCAGATTTTTCTAGTTTTGTAGAAGAAGCTTGGGGGCATTGTCCTGGTTAGTCTTGTCTGTTCTTGAGTATCAAAGACTTAGCAACACTAACTAGGCCCAGATACTTAGAGGTAACAAGAAACAGATTCGAAATAGAGACAGAAAAGAAAAACAAACAAAGAGAAACATCAGTCTTTGGTTTTGAGTTGCAGATTTGATTCTTTTTGTTGTTTCAGTTCAGTTGTGTTAAGTCTGTACAAGGATGTTCAGAGGAGCTGTCCATGTGGATTAGGATTAGTCTTGAGTCAAAAGAGAATCTGTTAATACATAAACCATGATATAAATAAGCTGGGGAGGAAATATAGAAAGTTATATGGTCGCAGTTACAGTTTCTATGTCTGATGCTAGAGGTTGATTCGGTTTTTTTTTGCTGTACAGAGAGTAAGTAAATGCCTATTGGAGTACTTTTGAGTTAGAAGTGGAGACTAAACACACCACTGAGTAAGCAGGACATGAGGAAGAAATGTTAGTGACCAATCGGTGGATAACAGGATAGAATAAGAGGACAAATAGAATACTGTAATGCTCCAGTTTTAAGGGTTGTCTTCTGAAGGAAATTCCCTCTGTATGAGCAGTGACAGTGGACTGTTTGGGATTGGGTTCGAGTTTAAATTGTGGTATAATGCTCAGCTAGATAAGTAAGTATCTTGGGAAGGAAAATAAAGTGGAAAGACATAATTGTGAGTCTACTGAGAGAAATAAAAAGGGAAGTATCAGTTCTGAACTTTTCTTTTCTGATCTTCAGTTTTCTTTCCGTTTTCCTGTTGTCTGTTTAAAGAATCTTCAGGTTGCCTTAGGTTTAAACTTTTGCTAGAACATCTAACCAAGTAGGTAAAGAGTTTAGGAAAAACCTCGAAATCAAATCACCAACCAGAAAAGAGAGATGGGAGAAGGGAAATATATGTAACAGCCTCATAAATTCAGTTTCAGTTCCCACTTCCTTCAAATCTGTGTAACCTTGCACAGAAAGGTTTTAAGGCGTCATATGGAGTTCCCTTCAGGTTGGGGCTATACTAGAACACCTCACCAATTAACTAAAGTAAATTGAGGTGGATTGAAGATTAATCTCATGATCGAGCAGGAAGGGAAAGTAAAGAAATATAAACCCACATTCAGCTTCTGCAACAGGCAAGGTCTGTGTGGAGATTTTCCAGAAGTTGCTCATGGTTGTTGTGAGTTTGTTGTGAAGTGAAAACCAAGATAAATTACACAACTAGCTGAGTCAACCGTTTGGGGAGAAGGGAAAACCGAAAGATCAGATTAATACACAAAAAATATATATATATATAACGGTAGAAGAATGTAACAATCTGATTTCCTGTTTCAATTCACTTCAGTTTTTTTTAGTTTTCATTGATGTTGCTTCTGTATAAACTGTCACAGTAGACATGGGTGGCTGGTAGTGGTTGATGATGAATTTAAAACCCAGCTGATACACTTTAACAAGGCTATAAACAATTAGGACAGGATGAGATCCCAGCTGATCAGAAAGAAAGGGAGGAATCAAGAGGAAAATAGTTGAATTGTGTTTCAGATTTTGAAACCCTTGGTTTCTGTATAAATAGGTTTAGGAATATCCTATGATCTATATTATCGTTACAAGGGTTATAACATCACTCACCTATTCATCTAAGGAAGGAACACACCTTAGATAAGTCATATCTATGTTATACAAACTTGTTACATAATTATCTCTTAAAACGCCCTAGGACATTAACTAGGGAAAGAGGGCTTGGTTAGCGTGTAAGTAAAGATATGAAATATCCTAGGAGTAAGTTAAGCCTAGAATAAATGCATGTGGGGTTTTAAGGGCCCATCTAAACTAAGAGTGTAACAACATACCTAAGGAATAACATACGATATAAAGTGTCGTCACATAAAATAATGAACTGACACGTTGTTTTAATTAACTCTAGGATCATAGCGTGCTCCGACCGGGACTCCGAGTGTGTGACAACCCGAACTAGCGAAAAAGGTATGGACATGTGTGGTTCGTATGTTGCCGTGTTACACGGCCTGTGTGCTGTGTGCTTTGTTTGAAAATGACTATAGACTATAGCATGAAATTGGATTACTTCTTGTGGCTTGCTTATATGCTTGTTATATATCCTTGTGGCACTTGCTTGCGCGCACACAGTAGTTTAGTCCCTTTCTTGTTTATGGAACTTGAGACGAACTACTGCGAACTATGAAAACAAAGAAAACTTTATAAGGGGAACTCCTCTCTAAACCATTGAGGACTACCATGACACCCACTATGGTGTCTATTCATTAATAATAATGAAGAGCAAGTCTCATTTGGTGGGACATGATGAACCACACAGACAAAACCAAAGAACTATACAAAGAGACAACTCCTCTCTAACTTTAGAGGACCGCTAATGACACCCACTATGGTGTCGAGATTATAATGATAATGAAACGAAAAGTACCAACTGTGAAACATGAGGATAACCCGGGAAGATGACATCTCGGGCCGCGTGGTGTGGAATACTCGGGAGTTGGTATCTGCATCAGATCCTTCGCCCTTCTATGTGGAGCACATCCTGGAGTCTAGAGGCGACTCCGCTTTCTCGACGTATGACGTCGGGAATGGGGGAGTGACAAATTGGTGGAGCTTATCCTGGAGTCTAGAGGCGACTCCGCTTTCTCGACGTATGACGTCGGGAATGGGGGACTAGCTATGGAGGAGACGTCCTCCAACGCGCGGTAACAAAAGAACTCGCAATGAATCTATAAAGAAGCAAAGAAAGATGAGCACCCCTACTATATGGTCACGGGAACTAACCTACATCCCAGACCTGGTGCAAGATGAGGAAGAGAAATACACATGATGGAAACAAAGAAAAAGAATCGATGCGGTTACGGGATCTAACTATATCCCCAGACCTGGTGCAAGGAAAGAGAAAGTAAATACACATTATGAGAACAAGAGAAAAGAAATAAAATCACACAACGCTCGAATGATCCCATAGTGAGGATCAGGAGTATAACGTACATATGCATACGTTCTATTATGTACCTGATTGTTGTTGCGATACTAGTAGCTGGTTGTACTTGGTTGTGTGTGTGATATTGCTATGACACCAACGTATTATGTTTGGTTGTTTGTTTGTTAATGCCTTGCTATCTTTGAGTATGTGTGAAACCATGATGTATGGTGGCCTGCTTTACTGCTTTATTATAGCATGTGAAATTGACTTAATAATATTCGACCAATTAGTTGTGTGGCCCGGTAACATACGGGCTTCACACGTTCATACTCGGCATAGTTTGCTGAGTCCTTTATTTTTACAGGTAGGAAACGGGAAGCGGACGGAGAGTAGGCAAGGGTGACTACCATGGGGGTAGTCCACATGGCAAGACTTTTAGTAGTATGCTTTTAAGTATGGGTTGCACTTTCGGTTTATGTTGTGGGATTAAGAACTTATGTTGTAGACTCTCGGTACTCGGTTTTGTATATGTTATGTTGTATTTGGACTTCGCTAAGGTTGGACTTCCAGTCATACAGACCGTAACTTCGAGTTGGTATTGTGGTCTGTCAACCACGTGGGTGGTTAGAAGTGGTATCAGAGCGTAGTTACGCTCTGATGACTGGAACAGAGAAGTACCGAGTATAGGAAAACCTGGAATTAGGAATTTTGATAACGGGTTAAGGGTTGTGGGTAGTATGTGAGGCGCGTTAGTTAGGGCTCTTCCCCAGTAATTACTGGATACCTAACAGATACCTACACCCACCCTCCACATCCCTATTTTTTCTTGAAAATTCAGAGAAAGAACGCCAGAGAGATAGGAAGTCTCCTCATACTCGCGAAAAAACCCGATCTGGCAGTTACTTAATGTCATACAATCAACCCGTGGAGAAAAGACTATACTATACAATAGACGTTGCCAAAAGGATAATACCCATTGAGGGACCAATTTTAGCGGCAACTTGGGTCGACATGCTTAGCAGTCGATAGGACCCTACCTCACCGGCAAAAAGGACCAAGATATCCCTAAAATTTACGAAATAAATAAAGCTTAATTAAACAATTAATCAAGCCAATGATGGGATTGAGATAAATTCTGCAATTCGAACACTTGAGAGGGTAACTTGAGAAAACCTCTCGTAAAACAGGGAAATAAGAGAATATAATTCGGGACGTAATTACACCATAAAATTGGTACGGCCTATAACGCTGAATAAAGCATGACACAATTTTATACACTAAAATCTAATACTTCGGGATTCAATAAATTCCCTACTCCTTCTTACATTCATCTCCATCCTCTGCATTACCTGAAAGGCACAACACCTCAACAGACGATTGGTATGCATCGTCACCGCCTCTTTTCTCTTTCTTTATGTTCAATTATTCTTCTACATTTCTCCATCTCAAACAAATGAAACCGGTGACCATACTGGGTTTCTCTCCTGCTTCTACCACCGGTGAACAAGGAACATATATACATGCTTACCAACCTCTCACTCACCCTCTCCTTGATTGAATTGTTTTATACCACAAGAACTCAGCAATCGTCCCACGAGGGACAAACGTTGCTTGTCAATATTTTACTCTACAACAATGAAAAAGCACCCCATTGAGATGGGTAACAAGTATTACAAATATCGAATCGCTAGTTCAGTATGTGGCATATATGCCCATTTAACCACCATTACCATACACGACCTACCTCACCATTAGTAAATGACTATTCAAATACATGACTACCGTGACTTCATATGAAGCTCAAATCCTCAATTTTGATTCTTTCGGCTTCTCATTGCTTCTTGCACAACAATTCTCCTCAACTTGAATTTACAATCCTCGAAGATCAAAAACACAATGATATAGCCCATAAACGGGTTCCTAGAACTTTATAAGTAACCAATAGTATCGGGCACTGGTTGCCACTAAAACACAACTTAACAGATAAGGGAATGGTAGCGAATTCGCCATTATGTTTCAACCATTTATCGAGTATCATGATCACGGAGAACAAATAAAGGAAGAATTGCACAATAGAAAAAAAAAATTTTTTTTTTAAAAAAAATTAAATGTCATCATGAATGAACACATCCCAAAAGGGGGAACTGTTTGAATACCAGCCAGCAAGGTCATAAATAGCTGTAGAATTCAGTGCTATAAAAGATAAACCCTGCACTATGACTATGGAGGAAATGACACAAAGTCTCATTAACGATTACCGTGAGAGCATGAAATTAAAACTCCAGCTCCAACGGTTAAATACAAATTCAATATACTCGCAAGACGCACTAAGTAATACAATGAAAACTCTAACACCAATAAAGGTTATGCTCACAAGATATACATACCAAAGAGCACCTAGTGCAATATTCAGGTAAGGTTTAACCGAGTGTTCAAGACATGCATAAAACTTGCCCCAGGAGACTTACACGACTTAAAAATTTATTTCGTTTGTAAATCTAACAACAGTCCAATACAATACCGTTCAAGGGGTTATTGGCCTAAGTTCTACTATAGCCTCGGTAAGATTACCACAAAGCTCTGTAATAACAATCTCCCTCCCTACAGCAAATAAACAACAACCATGTCATTAAAGAAGTCAATTTCGGGAACTCCAGGCTTAGGTGACAGTTAACGAGTGTCTAAACTCCTTAAATCCATACCAAAGTCTAGCGGAGATACCTCCAAACACTGACCTGCTGCAAAACTTCTCCAGCAGGGTCCCAAACAAAAGCTATGTACTTCATACATTTCAATCAGTGTACCAGCTGCTTCCGTACACTGTGTTACAGTGCTCTTAAATACCACCCTACAGATCTGACCTCCCTTGTATATGACTAAACAGCAATATATGATGCTGTCATGTGGTATAATCTTTTCAACCACACTACATCCGAAGGACAAATTTTCTAGATAAATTTTGGGGAGCGGTCTCATTAAATCATGAGAAGCTATGACAATCACAATTATAATCAAAGGACCAGAGAGGAACTCCTGGTAAGATTTAAAAAGTAGCAAATATAACCTAGACAGATCTAGAATCGAAGACTAAATCGAGAAACTCTGGATAAAATTTAGCAAAATCATACATATACAAATGTATATACATACGTATCAGGGGAGACTCAATATCAATAAAACTCAGGGAATAAATGAGATTCAATGAAAGAAAGTCATGAGTAGTAAATCAATCACACCGACTTAAGTTAATGTTATAAGGTAACAACCGAAAATAAATATTGGGATCTCAGTGGTGATCATTCCTGAATACTTACCACTAGTTGGTGGATACACACCAGAAATAATAATGAAGAGGTAACAGAAGGGTTACATGACCCAGGAAAGATTAAAAGAGGAACCTGAACAACAAATTAAATTTAACAAGATCATAATTCAAAATATATATATATATATACATATTAAAAATGGACCTTATAGATAGTCCAATCAGAGAACTAAAATTGGTAATATGAAGTCGGATCGAGGAGGTTCTAAACGGTCAAACAAGATGAAACCAGCCAGATTAACTAGGCACCCCAACGAGGAATAGTCCCAACTCAATCGGATATTTATAAATAATTGGGTATTGGAAGATGGAAATTGTCAACAAAATCAATTGATGGGCAAAGATAATTTGCAAGCGTCGAGGAAATAGTAATAATGTGAAAACATGGAAGTATACAATCGTATATCCCATTGGCTAACACAAAATTTATGAGACTACAAATATACGTGAAGGAACATGTATATGCACTTACGGTACGAGAATTTTATATATACTGTTTATAAGAAGAACTTGGAAGATCAGGAGGATATAAAAATAGGTAATAGGGTATCATAAACCTATGGGAACAATCATAGGTGGAAAAATATTAATCGAGAGGACTATAACACTTGGGTATATATACATGGATGAACAAATATACATATGTACACACTTAGAGGTCTGTACAGTTAGAGGATTTGAACGATTAATCTAAGAGCTTAGATGGTGACACTAGTCAAAGAATTGATTGCCAGAGGACTAGGAACGAGTGGGATAAGAATTCTAATGTGAATAATTGTTTGATCGTGTAAATCGGACGTGCAAGGTTAAACTCAACCCTGGCCAGATCAAGTGACACGGAGCACAAATTGGGGTGAAGGGGTAGTTCAACACTGATCACGTCGATGTTGGATGATTCCCGAAACCTCCTACAAGTGGACACACGAACTATAAATAGGTGGCAAATTGTATGAAATTGGTTGATAAAGTGCGAAGAAAGCGTTGTTGCTATTAGATAATAAAATCACATAAAATACATGGATACATGGTTCAAAACCTAGAAAGCAAACACATACAAAGATGTTAAGTTTTGAAATTGTAGGAGGGATGGTGTGATGTTACTAATAACCAAATAGATAATACATGAAAACATGTACTACAGAAACCAAATGCAAGACACTAGACCTTGCGACTAAGCAGAGCTAATCGACAAGCTGCTGCTCGATACAATCATAAGAACAATGATAATGATAAGGAAACTAAATATCCCATGTTAAACAATTTACAATCATAGATACTTAAAACATAGACGATCCGACAACCTTTAGACTTAAACTAAAGGAGGTTAACAAGCGGTATCAAGACCATAATTGAGAAGGAAAGTAAAAGCCTAATTTGGCTGTACACATTAAGGGAGAAAATAGATAACAATGCTAGGAAAGTAAACTAGCTAACTACATACAATTATGATCGGTAATATCAACCAAACATGTTGTCATAACAACGACACGCTTGTAACATTGGAAAACACTGGGACATTACTACAAAGCATATATGCATGTAAACCTAAAGGGCAGAATAACTCAGACGCTTAAAAGCGCACGACAAGAATGAATATCCGACCTCCAAAGGAAATGGATAGACAATTCCAAGTCACCGAGACCATGTACAAAGTAAAATACCCCACGGCAGTCAAGAGGCCTTTCACTAAGTCATGCACCACCTTAGAAAGCATAGAAAGGGAAAACTAAACCCGAAGGTAATCAGAGTCGCACAGCAGAAGCTGGTGGACCGTAACACCCACTTTCCTGTTGAATAACTAGTGACTTCCTTGCCAATACCTTGGACCCAAAAAGGCTAAACCCAAACTCGTATAGACCGGGATGGAAACCGATAAGAATCCTTGAGACAGAAACCAAGCCATTAACATGGTCAAGGCCGTTGATAAGATTATACTGCGAGCTACATCGCATAGAAACTAGAATACTCCATGAGAACTAAACAGCTAGAACCAAGGTTCAAGGATGATAAAAAAGGGATTACGTGGGCGTAATCCATTTTTAAGGGGGGTAGGCGCGTTGCGTTTTTACTTATTGTTACACGTTTTGTGGTGTTGATTTAGGTGCTATGTGTGAACTGTGTGTGGATTGGTTTGAATGCATGGTAGTCATAAATGAATGACTTGTTCATCCGGTTGCTATGAGTGCAGTACATAAATATTATTGGTACATTGCAGTATTATTGAGCCACAGATGTGGCGTGGTGCTTATAAGCACAAATGGTGAAATAGAACTGCGGAACTTGCGGGACATGATCCCTTGGTTAGAGAGAACGTATTCAGGACTTAATCTTTGCACTGTGTGTGTTCCTACAGCCACACGTTGGTTGTGTGTATGAGATTGTTATGTGTGTGTATGTACGCTCGGTTATGAATGAATGTGTGTGCCATGGTTTGCACTCTAGCATGTTGTATGCTCTGTAGAAATGAATATGGTGTGTCTTGGTTTGCACTTTAGCATGGTTATGCACATTGCAAACATCTTGGGTTACCATAAGAACTCTTGTGAAGCCACTGATGTGACATGGTGCTTAGAAGCACTGAGAATTTTAATTATGGACTTAACTCATTGGGCATCATGAATTAATGCGGGAATGGATCCCTAAAGATTACTAGGAGTGGAAAATATAAGCTAAGGAAGTAAGACTTCGGGACGAAGTCTCTTTTAAGGGGGGTAAGTTGAAATACCC
>JAIOTZ010002089.1:0-23942 GCA_023374045.1 Limonium bicolor | reverse complement strand
AGTGTTAGCATTATATAAGGAAAATGCATATGACTAGGTGGATCTTGGTGGATGATTTAAGGTATTTAAAGGAGGGCTTAGGTGTATTTGAGGTGCCCAATGAGGTTATAACATATTAGGATATAGAGGAGAAGTTTGGAGTTGAAAGAGAATTTAGAAACAGTTTCTAGAGCCGACCGCCTTAGGACCGACTTGCAAGGTCGTCAGGCTCTGTTACACTACCGAAAATGTTTCTGGAATGGACCGGACATGGGACTGGACTTGTCAAGTCTGGTCGGCATGAATTTTGTACGGATTATAAGTCTCTGGAATCGACCGGACATAGGACCGGACTTGTGAGTCCGGTCGGATGAATTTTCCAACGGTAAAAGGGTACTGGAATGGACCGGACTTGGCAAGTCCGGTCGGTAAGTCCGGTCGAGCCTAAAAACAAAAAAAAAAGAGAAATTTTGAATTCTAAGAATGGCAATGGGTAATAAGGTATGCCTTTGGTAGGGTAGTAATGATTGAGCCCTAAGAACTTAAGAGATTAAGTTAAAAGTATAAACTTGAAAGTTTAGAGATTAAGTTTGTAAGATTAAGTGTAAGACCTAAGAGGTGTTAGGTGGGGATCATTAAGGAATTAAGTAAGTTAAACAAGTTAAGTAAGTCATATTAAGTTAAGTGATTAACAACCTAAAACTGAATGAAGTTTTTAGACTTGGGAGTTTGGACTCCGGAAGAGATAAGCAGCCGAACGACCAATGGTGAACGGTACAGTTCTCTTGACCTGCTTGCTAACGAGGTGTCCCTCGGCTTGTGTGCTATTTTTTGTGTGCTCACTAAACAGATAAAGCATGCAACCGGAACATATTATATATTGTATTGTTGTGTGATGTTTGAAAACTAACACAACATACCGTGAGAACTTACTAACCAATGCTTAGTAAGGAATTGAGTGAGACTAAGGAACGCCCCCTAATGAGGGACGATATGAACCGAAAGAGGTTAACCAACAACAGGGTTTTGAGATAACTACTAACTGGAACTTGTGAGGAAACCCGGGACCGATCTCCGGTCATGCATGCTAAGGAAGGGGTCGTTATCTATAGTAGATTCGACCTCCGATTATGGACTTGTCTTCGGACTTGTAGCCTAGGGCCGGTTGCCAGCTCAGCTACGCTGGAATCCCGTCCAGGGTAGGTGGCATTAAGATGGTGCGGTGGGATCACCTAAATCCCAGGTTTGGACTTAGGCTACAACCATTCCCCTCCAGGAACGGTTTGTATTCTGAGATAAGTTAAGATTAAGTTAAGTTACAATCATTCCTTTTTAAAGGATGATTTGTATTATTAAGATTAAGATTAAGATTAAGTTAAGTTTACAATCATTCCTTTTTAAAGGATGATTTGTATTAATTAAGATTAAGATTAAGGTGAGGTTAAGATAAGTTGCAACCATTCCTTTTTAAAGGATTTTATATTAAGATTAGATAAGCTACATCCACTCCTCATTAAAGGATGGTTGTTTCTAAGATTAAGATAAGAATCAGATTGAGGTAAGATAAGGATGGACTAAGATTAAGAGGGAACATTACTTAAGGAGTTAAATAACTAACTCTCTAATTAAGGGAACGCATTTAAGTCGTTCATTGTGTGTGAACTTTGATTGTTCATATCTGAGTTGTTGTTTACTGCACTTTCAATTATGTTGTGCATCTAATCAACCTCCTGCTATCGACAATTAGTCGTCGTAGCCACGTTAGCTTGGGGGCCATGAGAGGATCGTACCAGCATTCGTGCTGACCCCCTTTGGGGTGTTTTTACTACACAGGTACATCAGGAAGCGATCGTCGCAAGAGTAAGAAGAGGATACAGCTGTTAAGGGTTTAGTATGGCCTACGAGTTGTGCATGTACACTCGTATGGCAATCTGAGTTAGTAAGATGTATTGGATGTGAGGGGGTTGTAAGAAGGTTATGTAAATGGTTAAGGTTGTTAGACTAATGTTCGGTATATTCTGTAGTCAGACCGTGGCAAGGTCCTGGATTTGAAAAGAATTCCGCTGCGATATGTTTATATATATACTGTTAAGTTGCGAGACCACATTTGGATTGAGTTGGGGTGTTACACCCACCTTGGAGTTTGGTTTACACTCCTTGAACTTGCCTTTTTCCTTGATTTTAGCTTAATTACCACCTTAAATTTGTATTTCTAATGGAAGAGTGTTGTTGCCTAAGCTCCAATGGTGTTTTATAGCTTGAGATAAACAAGGTAGATGAAGAAGAATGACCACCTTGCTCACCTACCATGCCGACCCTCCCCCCCCCCCTTTTATACTAAATTTCATCCTTATCCTTTAACTTATAATCATTAAGTCTAGAATTCTCCTTAGCCTTTGATTTGTGCCAAGTTTCCAAAACTAATCCTAACCATTTGTATATAACTGACCTTGAATGGATAAGGAGGGAGCAAGTTGCTTTGGTAATCATTAGCAAATAGTAAGGAGGTTATGAATAGTTATGAATCGTAACCGAGATATTTTCTCTCCTTTCTTTTGATATTTTTGGCCACCGCCTTAGGCCATGTTTGGCTTGAGCTTTTCATGGATATTAAAACTATATATGTAGGTATGTTAATACTAGTGTGGGTTATCAAGTTTCAGGAATTTCCTCGGGTCACTTCTAAGCTCTTCTGAAGCCTCGTTTGCCCAGAACCACTAAATACTGAAAAATGTAACTAGATTGTCTTATATTAAAAGAAGAAAGTTATGATTGTTTATTTCCCCAAAACACTCTCTAAAGTATCTAACACTCTTCCTAAGGTTGATAACCACTCTCAGTTCCTGAGGAATTTAGTAATTTTCAGAAATTTCAGGAATCCTACGAAACTAAGGTTTACCGGGTGATTTCTGGGAATTAGGGTTTCTAATGTTCACCAAGCACTTCCAACTAATTATAACCTTCTCCCTCTTTAGAAATTAGGGTTTCCTAAGATTTACAGTAAAGTAAGGCCCAAATCAAAGTTTAAGAAATTTGGGGTATTACATCCTCCCCCCGTTAAACAAAGCTTCGTCCCCGAAGCTCAATTCATCATGCAAAACAATACATTCACATACTCCAAGAAATTTAAACAATACTCCACACAATAACTCTCAGTTAACCTCATCCACCACAAATGATTCAACAACATCACGCAAAACCTCAGACATACCAATCCTATCCATCACACAATATAAACCATTCACAAATTCAACGATACCACATATATCAAATCATTAAGAAAACAACTTCTAAAATAACATTCAAGTATTACCAACCATTTCTGGCACCAACAAACATTCACAATCACCAACAAACATTCACAAACACTAATAGACATTCACCACTTACCATACGACTCTCACCCCTAAAAATAAAGTTTCTCCTGAAACTTTAATTGCTAACCTTAATCAAAGAGTTCTGGGTGTTGAGCTCTCATCTTGCTTTCTAGTTCCCATGTAGCTTCTTGAACTCCATGATGAGTCCACAAAACTTTAACCAAATCTACAGACTTCCCTCGGGTCTCCCTTGTCTTATGATCCAAAATTTTAATCGGGTGTTCTTCAAAATTAAAATTAGGTGCAACTTCTACTTCGTTCGGTTGCAACACATGGGACTCGTCTGGAACATTGCTTCAATTGTGATACGTGGAACACATAATGGACCCTCTCTAAATTCATTGGTAAGGCTAAACGATAAGCTAAATTTCCAACCTTTTCCAACACTTCATACGGACCGATATATTTAGGAGCAAGTTTTCCTTTCTTGCCAAATCGTACCACACTCTTAGTGGGTGAAACCTTCAGGAATACCTTATCTCCCACATTGAATTCAACTGGCCTCCTATGTAAGTCAGCATAAGACTTTTGCCTATCTTGTGCGGCTTTCAACTTCTGCCGAATATTCCTAACCTGCTGAGCCATCTCCTCTGTTAACTCAGGCCCTATCATAACCACCTCCAGCGTATCATTCCAACATAACGGAGTACGACACTTTCCTACCATATAAAGCTTCATACGGGGCCATACGGATACTTGAGTGGTAACTGTTGTTGTAAGAAAATTCAATCAAGTGCAACTTGTCACTCCATGACCCTTGATAATCCATCGCACAAGCCCGCAACATATCGTCCAAAGTCTGTGTAGTTCTCTCCATCTGCCGATCGGTCTGTGGGTGATAAGTTGTACTAAGGCTCAATTTTGTTCCCATGGATTTTTGGAATTGCTGCCAAAATCTTGAGATAAACCTAGAGTCTCTATCGGAAATAATCTCTACTAGGACTCCATGATATTTAACCACATTTTTAATATACGCTTCCAGAGCTGTTTCATAGACCAAGTACTTTTCATTGGAATTAATCTAGTAGTCTTGGTCAATCGATGCACGATTACCCAAATCTGATCCATCCCTCCTCTGGTCGGTGGTAATCCCACTATGAAGTCCATAGATATTGAATCCCATTTCCACATGGGTATATCCAATGGTTGCAACATGCCTCCTGCTTTCTTGTGCTGGAATTTAACCTTTTGGCATGTTAAACACTTCGACACATGTTCAGCTATCTCCTTTTTCATGCCTGGCCACCAAAAACTTTTCTTCAAATCCTTATACAACTTGTTTCCACCCGGATGTATCGAATAAGCAGAGTCATGAGCTTCCTACATCAACTTCCTTTTAATATAGCCACACGAATCTGGTACTCACCATCTCCCACGAAATCTCAAACTACCCTCGTCATAAATCTTAAAATTTGGGGCTTCTCCTTTTTCCACTTTTTCCTTTATTTTCCGTAGTTTCTCATCCTCTTGCTGGTGATGCAAAATTTCCTTGTAAATGTCGAGAAATAAGTTCAAACTAGCCAAAATTTCTCTATCCACCTCCCCCGTTGTTACCACCTCGAGGTTCAACCTTTTGAAATCTTGTACCAACTCATCAGGTAATATCCAATTAGCTTCTCCCTCGTAACTCCTCTTCCGACTTAAGGCGTCTGCCACCACGTTGGCTTTGCCTTCATGATATAATATCTCCAGGTCATAATCTTTAATAAGTTCCAACCATCTCCTCTACCTCATATTAAGCTCTTTTTGAGTGAAAATATATTTCAAGCTCTTGTGATCTGTGTAAATTTTGCAAGAAGTTCCATACAAATAATGCCTCCAAATTTTCAAAGCAAAAACTACAGCCGTGAGTTCCAAATCATGAGTAGGGTACCTTGTCTCATAGCTCTTCAGCTGTCTAGAGGCATAGGCAATGACCTTGCCATTCTGCATCAACACACACCCTAATCCGTATTTAGACACATCACTATATACTTCAAACCCTTCCGTACCATAGGGAAATGCAAGAATTGGTATTGTGGTTAACTTCTCCTTCAAAATCTGGAAAGCTTTTCACAATCTTCATCCCACTTATAACGTACTTCCTTTTTCATCAGATTTGTAAGCGGTCTCGCAATTTTAGTGAAATCTTGAACAAACTTCTTATAGTATCCAGCTAACCCAAGAAAACTTCGAACTTCTCGAACATTCGTTGGCCTGGGTCAATCCTTAACAGCCTGAATTTTAGCCGGGTCAACCAAAATTCCATCTCCGGTTACCACATGTCCTAAAAACGATACTTCCTTGAGCCAAAAATCACACTTAGATAATTTAGCATACAACTTTTTCTCCCTTAAAACCTGTAGAACTTGTCGCAGATGATCAGCATGCTGCTCCTCATCCTTCGAGTACACCAATATATCATCAATAAATACCACTACAAACTTAACAAGGAATTGGCTGAAAACCCGATTCATTAAATCCATAAATACCGCTGGTGCATTATTTAGCCCAAATGGCATAACCACATACTCATAATGACCATACCTAGTTCGAAAAGCTATCTTTGGTATATCCTTTTCTGCTATCTTTCGCTGATGATAGCCTGATCTTAAATCAATCTTAGAAAATACTTTAGCTCCTTGTAGCTGGTCGAACAAGTCATCAATCCTAGGCAAGGGATATTTATTCTTGATTGTGACATTGTTCAATTCCCTGTAATCAATGCAAAGATGCAAAGTTCCATCCTTCTTCTTTACAAACAATAATGGGGCTCCCCACGGAGAAGCACTCGGTCGTATATAACCTTTTTCTAAAAGTTCCTCCAACTATTTCTTTAACTCATTCATCTCATTCGGGGCCATCCTATAAGGATGCTTAGAAATTGGAGTTGTTCCTGGTACTAAATCAATAGTGAACTCAATCTCACGATCGGGTGGAAGTCCGGGAATTTCTTCTAGAAAAACATCCGGAAACTCCCTGACTACCGGAAGATCCTCAAGTGTGGATGACTTCTATTCTAGCACCGATTTTTCTTCTTGAACATAACACATAATAGCTTGCTCTCCTTTTCGCAATTCTTTTAAGAACTTTAGGGCAGGTATGACCTTTACCCTTTGCTTAGCTCCTTCACATGTGTATGATACTCTCTTCCCTTTCTTCCCACATAAGCTAATCTTTTGTTTTTCACAATCTATGTGTCCCTTATGTTTACTCAACCAATCCATCCCCAAGATTATATCAAAATCTTTCAAATCAAACTCTATCATATCCTTCTCGAATTCTCTACCCTCTATGGTTATTTTCACTTCTTTCATCTTCCTAGTACATCCTACCACTCTTCCCGTAGGTGTAGAAACAGAAATTTCAACTTCTATATCGGGGACTACTCCTACCTTCTTCAAGAACTCAGAGGATATAAAAGAACAGGTTGCACCAGAATCAAATAATACTTTAGCACTAGTTCCAAGAACTGGAAAAGTACCTGTAATGACGCCCCCTTCTTGTTGAGATTCAGCCTCCGTCTTGCTAATTACGTTGATATACCCCTGATTCTTATAGTCTCCTCCCTGAGTACTTCCACTCCCATATTGTATTGGCTTCCCCTGATTATTCCCTTGTCCACCCACGTTACCTCTTGGACCATTGTAATTATTCCTCTGCCCATTTTGATTATTCTTCTGTACTCCGCCTTGGTTGCCAAGATTGTTCTGGTTGTTGAAATTCCCAGTTGTAGCTGTTATAACCCAAAATTCGTTACAATTTTATTTCGTGCAACATTGCCTTATGTTGAGATATTTCATTACTCAGGACAAGGAAGTCCATTCTAATTAAGTTGGGGACGAGGAAGTCTTTTTCCTTTCTTATTTGATTTCCTGGTGAGAACCCATCATTATTCCTTATTAAATTATCCTCAATTACTTCCCTAACCACGTTCCTCGCCACGCTCTCATTTTCTAATTCCCCGATCAGTTCAACTGCTGAGACGCTCTCTCTCTTTGTCCTCTCTCTGTTCTCTCTCTCAATCTTCTCTTCACGCTTTGTTCTTCTCCATCTGTCCAATTGCTGCTGTTTGGGAATTCGTTTCTGCTGTGAATTCATCGTCTCCGTCGCAATTCCATTCTGTTCAAGGTATAGTGTTCAGCCCTCTCTCAGTTCTACAGTTGCGTGGATTTCACGTTCTGATTCGTTCTCTGCAATCTGATTATGATTCAGCGGATCTTCTCGACTCCTTCATCGGGTTCATCTCCTGTTGAACGTGCTCTGCAATCTGTAGACCGGTTCAGGAAATTGTGTTGCGTTCTTCGAATTGCAGTTTCAGTTTTGGTAGATTTGACAGATCGATTGAGGGTTCTTCTCTGCTTTGTTATCAGAATTCGGTGGCATTGGGTTGCAGTTTGGTTTGCGCTGCTTGTTTGCGTGGGGTGATTGCGCTGTTCAGATTTGGGATTTCAATCTGCTGTTAATTCGAGGTAGGTGGCTCTCGGATTCAATCTGTGTGTTCAGCCTTGGGGAGTTCGGATTCTGCAAATAATTCAATGTTTGCCTTGTGTTTGTGTGTGATTTGTGCCTGTTTTAATGCCATTTCAATGGATTAAACCCCCAAGGTTGTTTTGTAAATGCGTGTTGATTTGAGTTGGTGTGTGGGTGTGGTTGTTTTGTGCCTCTGTTCGTGTTGAATTCGCTTCTGTCTTCTGAGTTTTTCGGCATGTCCGAACTTCCTCCGACCTGGACGTTCGGACATGCCCTTCTGCGCTTAAACTTTCTGAAGTTTTCGCTGGTCCGAACTTCTGTCCGAGCTTTGAAGTTCGGACACAACCTTCTGTTTTTTCTGATTTTGGCTTCGACTTGTGTCCGAACATCTAATGTCCGGACACAAGTTCGGACTCTGCACGTTCTGATTTCCGAAAACGTCGAACATCCGTCCGAACTTGGATGTTCGGACACCTCTGACTCTCTTCTGTTTTAAGTTCGACCTGTGTCCGAACTTCGTAGTTCGGACACATGTTCGGACATCTGTCTGATTTCGACTTCTGAGTTCGCGACTTGTCCGAACATTGATGTCCGGACACAAGTTCGGACATGCCCTGTTTTGACTATAACTTGCTCGTTGAGCTCCGTTTTGACTTCCGTTTGTGGGGTTGGATTCCCCTTCTGATTTCCAAGCCATCTATGTGCTTTCTGGTGCCTTTGGTGCACATATGCTTATCTGTATTTAAGCTTCTGTTTTGGGACCTAGTTATCTCTGTGTCTGAGCCTTTGGATGGCTGGTTACGCTGTCTCGTAGCGCGCTATGTAGGATCCTTCTGTTCACGGGTGATGTTCCCCGTTCTGTCCACGGGTGTTTACACCTATTCTGTTTACGAGTGAGGTTTCCTCGTTCTGTTCACGAGCTGGTTGCTCGTTCTGTCTGTATGCTGTGATCGCTAGTGTCCCACTCTATTTTCTGCTTCTGTCTACTTCTGCTCTGTTTAATCCCTTAATGAATGGACTTCTGTTTCTGATTTCTGACATGTTTATGGATTCTTTGACTCCTTCTGATTTGTTAACATTCTGTAAAATGTTTTGAGTATGCTGGTTGATGAAGTTGGTCATCTACTGGGCATAGTTGTGTGCTCATTCCCCTACTTTATCTAACATTGCAGATTGATCAGCGAGGGTCACTTTGCAGCTCTAGAGTTTAGTACATTTTGATATTTGATTCGTTTGTGACTTTGTATTTGAATTTGAGCCTTGGGGCCTGTTCTGTTAGCTTTTGCTTTGATATTCGTTTTGGTGGGTTCTGTAATACTTTTGGGATGTTACGACATCATTTGATTATACTTTATTTAAGTATTTCGTTAGGGCCTTATTGTTTATCTGTTTAAGTTTGCTTATTAGAGCCTGCGTTATTATGTAATAATACGCGGCGTGTAATACCCCTAACTCCTAGGCCAGTGTTTGGGGGTGTTACATTTAGTGGTATCAGAGCTCTGGGTTCTAATTTGCTGGGATTTTAAGTTAGCCAGTCAGTCAGAAACGTCAGTGTTAGTGTCTGAGTCTGACTGCTTGCTGTTGGACTTTCAGAATGCCGCCAAGAGGGGCTCTAGGAAATGTTGCTGATGCTGTTCAGCAGTTTATGACGCAGCTCATGCAGACCATGGCTGCAGGAGGTGGACCAGCTGGAGGAGGACCAGCTGGCGGAGCAGGCCCAGCTGGGGCAGATGCTGGAGGGAGGAACGTGAAATCGCTTCAGGAATTCATGAAGCTGAAGCCGCCGTCGTTCGATGGGGCAGGAGATCCCCAGGAGGCCAGCCTTGAACGTGACTTCGCCACCTTTCTGTTC
The DNA here is from genome assembly GCA_023374045.1 of Limonium bicolor. Lineage (NCBI taxonomy): Eukaryota > Viridiplantae > Streptophyta > Magnoliopsida > Caryophyllales > Plumbaginaceae > Limonium > Limonium bicolor. Next base: position 14,282 of record JAIOTZ010002089.1, on the reverse strand, counting down.
AAGGCCGAAGCCAATGAGTGGTGGAGGTCAGTTATGGGGAGATTCCCACTGCCTTGGACGTAGGAGCAGTTCACTGGGGAGTTCAACAAACAGTTCTACCCCGATGTTTATAAGGACCAGCGCATTCTGGAGTATAACCGACTACGCCAGGGTCGGACATGAGCGTTGAGGAGTATGTGCGCAAATTCATCAGTCTGTCTAGTTTGCACTGAGCCTGACGAGCATAGGAAGGCCAGGAAGTTTGAGAGTGGCTTGAGGCCAGACATCCGTTCTGCTGTGATGCCCCTGCGTCACAAGACCTTCAGGGACGTTGCTGATGTCGCCTTGTTGGTAGAGGCTGACTTGAGAGGTCGCCAGTCTGGAGGGAAGGACCAGAAGAGGAAGCAGAGGTCCGATGAGAGCGACAGGAGGGATCAGTCTGCTTCTCATAAGAAGCAGTCTACTAGAGACCGAGCTGGAGACCGCTCTGGAGACCGTTCGCGAGATAGAGGTGGTTCGTCTTCATCAGCTATTGCTCCGAAGTGCTAGGTCTGTGGCAAGTTTCACAGGGGTCAGGACTGCTACAGGAAGTCTGGGGCCTGCTTCAAGTGTGGGTCCTTGGAGCATAGGATTGCTGACTGCCCTCAGGCCGAGAGGAGCAGAGGTAGCTCTGGAGGTAGAGCTGGTGAGTCTGCTTCAGGGTCCAGAGATCGAGACCGGGCTGAGCAGAAGAAGCCCCAGGGCCAGGCCAGAGTGTACGCGATGCTGGATAGAGGGACCGATCGACTGACAGAGTTGTCACAGGTATTCTTCAGCTGTCTTCTCGTTCTGTCTTCTGTTTGTTTGACTCTGGAGCCACCCACTCTTTTATTTCTGCTGAGTTGGGGTGAGCTCGGTTTGCCTGTTGTGCCTCTGGGTGTTGAGCTGTGTGTGCATAGTCCATTGGTTAGGGACTCTATGCTTTTTGAATTCTGTTTGTAAAGCTAGTCCTGTGTTAGTCAAGAATAGGATTCTGTGTGCTGACCTCATCCCGATGGAGATGACTAGTTTTGATGTGATCCTGGGCATGGATTGGCTTGTTGCGCACCATGCCCACATTGATTGTGCCGCTTCGAGAGTCACTTTTGAGGAGCCGGGCCAGCCCCGTTTGATTGTAGCAGGGAATGGACTCCCGTGCTTGCCGCCAGTCATATCAGCGATGCAGGCATTCCGCTTTCTGAGGAAAGGATGCCAGGGATATCTGTGCTACATCCCTGAGGTTCGCAAGGATGCGAAGCTGGAGGACATACCAGTGGTCAGAGACTTTCCAGAGGTGTTCCAGGATGACATACCTGGGCTTCCCCCTATTAGAGAGGTGGAGTTCTCGATCGAGCTCGCACCTGAGACTCAGCCCATTTCGAAGGCCCCATACCGGATGGCGTCTGCTGAGCTTAAGGAGTTGAAGGTCCAGTTGCAGGAGCTGCTGGATAAGGGCTTCATTCGCCCGAGTGTGTCGCCTTGGGGAGCGCCGGTGTTATTTGTTAAGAAGAAGGACGGTAGCATGCGGTTGTGCATTGACTACAGGGAGCTCAACAACGTTACCATTAAGAATAGGTATCCTCTCCCGCGCATAGATGACTTGTTCGACCAGTTAGGAGCTAAGGTGTTTTCGAAGATCGATCTGAGGTCCGGTTATCATCAGCTGAGGATTAAGGCAGACGATGTGCCTAAGTCCGCCTTCAGGACTCGTTATGGACATTACGAGTTCCTAGTGATGCCATTCGGTCTGACGAATGCGCCTTCTGTGTTTATGGATATGATAAACTGGGTGTTCAAACCCTTTCTGGACCAGTTCATTGTAGTATTTATTGATGACATCTTGGTGTATTCCAAGAGTGCTGAGGAGCACGAGGAGCATTTGAGGACCGTTCTCCAGACTCTGAGGGAGAAGGAGCTGTACGCGAAGCTGAAGAAGTGTGAGTTCTGGTTGGATCAGGTGGTGATTTTGGGACATGTGGTCTCTAAGGATGGTATCTCCGTGGATCCGGAGAAGATTAGGGCTATTACTGAGTGGGCCAGGCCTACTAATGTTGGGGATATTCGTAGCTTCCTTGGATTGGCGGGCTATTACCGCAAGTTGTGGAGGGCTTCTCCAAGTTGGTGATTCCGTTGACTCGTCTGCTTCAGAAGGATGTGAAGTTCGAGTGGAGCGATGCCTGTGAGCAGTGTTTTCTGGAGCTGAAGAAGAGGTTGACTACTGCGCCGATCTTGACTCTTCCAGAGGGGACCGAGGGCCTGGAGGTTTTCTGTGATGCGTCCCATAGGGGTCTTGGGTGTGTTCTGATGCCGCAGGGGAAGGTGGTTGCATATGGCTCTCGTCAGCTTAAGCCATATGAGAAGAACTATCCGACCCACGACCTGGAGTTAGCTGCTGTGGTGTTTGCTCTGAAGATTTGGAGGCACTATCTGTATGGAGCAGCGTGCAAAGTTTATACGGACCACAAGAGCCTCAAGTATCTGTTCACTCAGAAGGAGTTGAACTTGAGGCAGAGGAGGTGGCTGGAGTTACTACACGATTATGATCTGGAGATCCTCTACCATCCTGGTAGAGCGAATGTGTGGCTGATGCGCTCAGTAGGAGGGGTCCGTCGGGGACATTTTGTGCCGTGTCTGGTGTGCAGAGGTCTGCTCTCGAGTTGCAGCGTATGGGTGTCTGGGTCGTTCGTCCAGAGAGGTCTGGGATGTTAGCAGCATTGCAGATTCAGCCTACCTTGATCGACAGGATCAAGGCCAGTCAGGAGCTTGATGTCAGTTTGCGTAAGATTAGAGATGAGATTGCCTGCGTCAGGAATCTGAGTTCCGGTTTTAGAGGACGGCTGTCTGAGGTTCAGAGACGGTATGTTGCCGGCGGACGACACTTTGAGACGTGAGATCATGCAGGAGGCTCATGGAGCTCCTTACTCGGTACACCCAGCGGGGTGAAGATGTACCGGGATCTACGGGAGACCTTCTGGTGGGCAACATGAAGAGGATATTTCTAACTTTGTATCCAGATGTCGGACCTGTCAGCAGGTCAAAGCCGAGTATCAAGACCAGCTGGTTTTGCTTCAGCCTCTTCCCGTTCCGGAGTGGAAGTGGGAGAGCGTCGGTATGGACTTTGTTATGGGACTGCCTAAGTCTCCGAGGGGTTTTGATGCAGTTTGGGTCTTTGGACCGGCTCACGAAGAGCGCTCACTTCTTGCCTTCAGGAAGTCTTTCAGCTTGCACCGCTTGGCTCGGTTATATATGGATGAGATTGTGCGTCTACATGGGGTTCCCGCTTCTATTGTGTCTGACAGAGATCCGAGGTTTATGTCCAGATTCTGGCAGAGTTTGCACCAGACTATGGGTACGAAGTTGTCTTTCAGCTCAGCATATCATCCTCATTCGGACGGTCAGACAGAGAGGATGAATCAGGTCCTTGATGAAATACCCCAAAAATTTATTTATGAGCTTTAACTCCTTAAAACATTATTTTGGTCACTTTTGAGGGTAATTCGGGAATAAAGACTTTATGGAGCATTTTAAGGGATGAGATGTGTTCCATTGGGTTCATAATGTATTTTTCCTTAAGTGGATCAAAACGGGTACTTTGGTAATTTTAACCCAAAAGTTGACTTTGACCACCAGAGATATTTTGGTAATTTACCCAAGTCGAGAAATTGATCCACCATGGTATATTGACATGTTTAAATTCCACTAACCAATTAATGAGCTAAATAAATTGGTGGGAAGTTACCTTATCTTAAAGACGATATCTTATTTAAAGCACAAAAGTATCCGTTTGTCCTTAAAAGAGAATTTATCCTTTTGGTGGTTATTAATGTGCTACCAGGACTTTTATACTCTTATTTAAGTTAGAAAAACATTTTCTACTCAGCGTTTAATATTTACATGATCAAATCCTCATTAATCCTTTAAAGCACGAAAAGTGCCTTGGTGTCCTTTAAATAATTTATTATTCTTGGTTGGTTAATAAATGTGCTGGAATATTTATTTAATTCCAGATTAGCTAATCCATTTAAACAGATGTTTCAATCAACATTTAATAGTTGCATCCTCTTTAATGCCTTAAAGTACAAAAATGTCATTAATGGTCTTAAAGTCATATCTTGACCTTTGGTATTCTTTTAATGTTTTCAAATGCCTTCTCTCTCTTATTAATCCAGTAAGATCAATATTCAAAATTTCCCATCCCTTTTACCAAATCAAACCCTCTTTAATTCCTTGACACAAAAAAATAACGTCATTAATGGCTTTAAAGTCTTATTTTGACCTTTGGTCTTCTTTTTTTCCAGTTTTCAAATGCCTTATCTTTCTTAATTAATTCAGGAATATCAATATTCAAACTATCCCTTTTACCAATTCAATCCTCTTTAAACCTTAATTGTCATTAAAACATTGGACATATCTTTGACGTTGGGTAATCATTTTCCAGTGCTACAGAACTCATCACTATTAAATAAGACTTGAGATTCAATATTCAAAGATAGTTACCATCTCTTCTTGCGGTCACTGAATTACATCCCACTTATGCCTTAATTGTCATAATGACCTTTGGATTTCCATGGTCTATCTCCAAACGACTCATTACTCCTCATTAAGTATTTAGACTGGTTATTTTAAATTACAGTCCGTTTTAAATCAGTCTCCACCCTATTAAATTTTCCAACTTCCTGAAATTTTTCAAACACCTCTAAATTACCTAGGTATTCTCTCACCTCCTTGCACTATATATAGGGATGTAAACCGATACGTTTTGACACACATACCTCAATCCTTCTCCATCCTAGTAATTGGTAATCTGAGCTGGTTCAGGAATTCTTCTAGTAGGCGACGCCATCAGCTCCTTTCCCTTGAGCGCATAATTTTGAGGAAACCTTCCAAGGCGACATTGTTTCTGTGAAGTATCGGGTTAACCTAGTGAACCATAGAAAAAGTTTGTGAGTTTTAACTTCAAAAGGTAACCTAGACATCTAGTTGTTCTTGGGGACAACTATGCTTTCTGTAAAATGTGTTGAATTATGTGTTTTATTTGCTATGATATTTTGACACGGTTCTTGTGATTCAAAAGGGTAAGCGATGGATTGACATGGTAAAGGTAAATTTAATATTTGATATGGAATTGTGTGGTGACAATTGTTGTGAAATGATTAAACTTGATGATCAGATTGGATCATTTGGTTATGGAATATTATGGTTTGGTATTCACCGGTTACCCGCGGAGGGCCCGGATCTTAAGCTCTAGTAATCTACTCCTTATAGTTTTCGAGCTATCTGGGGGGTGTGCACACTTAAGGATGCTAGAGTGAGGTGGTGGCGTCGGTGTCTCGCGGAGAGCCCGACAGCAAGCTCTAGTGTTAAACTGGAGTGAGGTTAAATTAATATGGCTTGATTATTATGAATTGGTTTATGGTTAATATTTGGTTATTATGGAATGACATGGTTTGGTATTTACCGGTTACCCGCGGAGGGCCCGGATCTTAAGCTCTAGTAATCTACTCCTTATAGTTTTCGAGCTATCTGGGGGGTGTGCACACTTAAGGATGCTAGAGTGAGGTGGTGGCGTCGGTGTCTCGCGGAGAGCCCGACAGCAAGCTCCAGTGTTAAACTGGAGTGAGGTTAAATTACTATGGCTTGATGATTATGAATGAAATATTTTTCTATGGAATTATATGATGAATTTTATGGAATGGTTAAAGTTGAATCTGTTGGCAAAGTTTATGGTTAATATTTGGTTATTATGGCATGATTTGATGAATGGTTTAGCGTTGGTGTCTCGCGGACAGCCTGACAGCAAGCTTCAGTGAATAACTGGAGTGAGGTAAAATTGTTTTGGATTGATGGTTAAAATTGGTTGATAAAAAGCGAGCATGTGGGTTGGTTGTCAATACTGAATATTTTGATGGTATCTTAATTGGTTGTGAGAAAGTGGATGGATATATATGCTATAAGGCCATAATTTCCCCACATTAAAAGTTTGTATATGTTGTTTCCCAATGCTAGTGTTACTCAGCTTTGCTGACTATTGTTTTTCGTGTTGCTTAAAATGTGTTGTTGCAGACGTTATATTGTGAGTGGTTAAACTGGTGTAAAATTAGAAGAAAAGAAATTAAAACTCAAATTAAACGTCGGGCTGCAAACAAAATCCCGGTCGTGGTAGTATAGTAAAAATGTAAGCGACCGGATGTCGAACCGTGGGACTAATATACATATAATAGTACCTAAGCGTGTCACAAGAGGGGGGATTAATTGACTTGTTTTTATAAATAAAAAGTTAACAGATAAACTAAACGGGACTCCGGTTCAGATTAATATTATCTGCTCTTTCATGCTAGGTCTGCTGGTTTAATTATAACTGTTTGGCAAGATTCCTGTTATTTTCTTAAGGTCCGATGAAAACTCATAAGAACTTGTTCACCTGTAATGCAAGGTCCGATGAAAACTCAAGCAAAAGCCTGCAAACGGCAGAGGAGTGTTGAGGGATTACATTTGCAACTGAGTACTAACTTAAATGATGAAAATAAGTTTCCCCCAGTTTTACGGCTTAATTAACCCATCTGTTTCCAACCGATGAAATCAAAAACAGACTTAGTAAAGCATTTTAATAAATTCATGAGGTTTATTAAAAAGATGCGAGAAAACCTTTAAACGCAACAAACTTCATTAAAATTAAAACCAGTAAAACATATTGCATAATTAATACAGATATATAATAATTATTCCCAGAGTATACGTAAACTAATGAAATGGAAAGAAAACAAATGGAGAAGCGGGAGATTAGAAGTGAAATGAACGAGTGAGTGAAAGTGTAGTGGTACGAAGATGGACTGATGGGGTGAATTGGAACTCCGGAAGGAAGCACGGAAGGAGCCTCCGGAAGGACACTGGGTAAGGTAAACTGAGCGTTGTATTTATAGAGGAAGGAGTAGAAGCAGAGTTGCAGCTCATTGATTGAGCTCGTTGATTGAAGCTCATTGATTGCAGGGGACAGGAACAAACGCGTGAGTGATTTCTGGTAGGCGCCGACTGCTTAAAGATATGGTGGAGCCAAGTTGCAGAGCGAGTCGGCGAAGAAGATAACCCGTCGCGCGCTTTATTTCATGTTGCATGGGTCACGTCCGCTTTGTTACCTCTCTTCCGTCCGCTCAATAAGGGGCGGTACACTCTCAGAGTTGTCCGCCTACTATTGAGGCGGTTGCCTCTACTTCTTCTTGTCTCTTGTCCGCCTCGTATGTGCGGTTGTATTTAGAGTTGTCCGCCTACTATTGAGGCGGTTGCCCTCTCTGTCTCGTCCGCCTGAATTGATGCGGTATAGAGGGCGGACACAGCACAAGTGCGTGCTTCTCGCGTGGCTGTTTAATCCTTCAATAATATAAGTGTTTAATTGGTATTCTTCCTACATTTTAACACATATAATACATCAGTTAATATAACAACATAAATATAGGAAAAACCCAAGATAAGTGAGAAACATTACTAAAAATGCTACAATAATAAGGTGATTAAACCTTAAAAAGTCTATATGTTTTGCACTTATCAAACTTCCTCACACTTGACTTTTGCTTGTCCTCAAGCAAATTAGGAATATAATTATCTCTAAGCCATAATAATAAAACAAGATTAAATAAGTGTAGAAGGGAATTTAGACAAAGTGACAATTGAAAGAATAATTCTGCTCTTAGAAGTAGGTTTTATAACAGTGAAGAAGAAAATTTAATTAAAAGCATAGAAAAACTAAACTGCAGAAAACACGTTAGATTAACCTGGGATTTTCAACCAATTTCAATTCTCTAACCCGGGATGACAAGGGGTGTGAAGTAATGCCTTATCCGCAATACCTTTCAACACCACGTACTCATGTTCATAAATATAAATTGCAATTTATTATCATTTTTTGAATGCAAAAATTGTATATACAAAACATCCAATTTTTTAAAAAATTGCATTATTTTTCTGTACCCTAGACTTTTCTCTCTATCCTTGTAGCGGTGTTGGGTCTTCTATCCCAGATCACGAGACCTTAGGTAGATAGGTGTTAAAGCACCCCAAAGAACTAATAACCGGATAGACGAGGCCTGTTTTGGTTTAGAAAAATTCATAAACAGCGGAGTACCTTGTCTTTATCCTTTTCTTTCCTTGACTTTCCACATATTTCCATAATCCCAAGCTAAACTAAATTGATTTTTACAATTAGCAGATCTATCATTTTTTAGTGGAAATAGAGTATTTTGATGGAAAATAATTTTATACAAACTCCTTTAAATAAAACCATCTTTCAGTTCTCACTTGACATAATTTCAAACACTTCCACAATTATTTTATCTCATTTTTCCAATTTTTTTTTACATATAGGCAGTTTAGAGTAGCAAAAAGCGAGTGTGGCATTATCGAACTACTGTCATAATTTCAGGGAAAGGTCTCTCCTTCCTCACACTTAAGAGGCGCAATGTCCTCATTGTTCAGAATTAAAATCAAGAAAATGACCTTTCAAATTATGACTGAAATACCCCGTAATTAAAAACAGTGATTAATTAGGCTAATTATATTTTTTGAGGCTTAATTACACTTAAATAAATACGAGGGAACAAATCCCGAAGCAAACAGACCTTTAAAATGGGTTAAAAGCATAAACGAACCTTAAAGCGCGTTTTCGAGGAAACCGGGAAAACGTGACTTTAAGCGGGTCAAATAGACTCGTAACAATTTTGGTCAACTAAATAGTCACTAATAAATATTAGTGAAGCTTTAGAACCAATAAAATTAATTAAACGAGAAAATTCCGGAAAACGGGTACCGGTTAGTAAAAACTGTAACAACCGGTAAGTTGTGGGGTAAGAGTACAAATAAACAAACTTAGTGTGTCCACTTTGCAAATAAAAACTAAAAATTGGTGTGTGTGTCATATGTGGGCCGATTAAATGAGCCCCCTCCTCACTCACTAAATGTCTCTTATTTGCTAAAAGACAACTAAAGTAATAAAAAGAAAGAAAAACCTTCTCTCTCCTACCACACTCCCTCACTCACGTACACACCCTCCTCCTCTCTTCATTTCTCTTCTTCTCCTGCGACAGCCATGGTGTTTTGAGAACCCACTCAAAAACCTCACCTTCTCTCCTCTCTTTGAACACTCAAATCTTGTCCAAATCCAACAAAAATTGTACCATTGGAATCCCCTTGCAAAGGAGAACACTTTCCTCCTTTCATAAATCGAAACAACCAACTTCATCTCCAGGGTGTGCATTTGGAGCTTGAGTACCACCATTAGAAGCACTTCACCTCCCTATCATTTTGAGGTAAAAACATTCTTGGAAACCCATCTTTTTCTAGCCCTCATTTGCAAAACGAAGATTCAAAGTAAGCCTTTCTTTGCTCTTTGCATTCCAGCCGATTTTGGCTTCTCTTAAGGGCTAGGAATCTTGCTCTCTTGCTAGACAAGAACTTCATTCAATTGGTGGGAAGGTAATACTCTTTTCTAAACTCTATAACATCTAAATTCTAGGGTTAGTATAAAATGAGTACTAAGTAGTTGTGTGTATGGTATGGGGTGCTGTAGCATTGCCCATTCAAAACCGAGAAGAAGGAGAAGGAAAGAAGAAGAGGAAAGGAAAGAAAGAAAACTAACAAGACAAGGTAAATACCCTTACCTTGAGTTAGTTGTGTATATTGTGTAATGTAACAGTTTTTGGAGTAGTAAAATGAGTAATGAATTGAGTAATGAGTAGTAAGTATATTGTAGTGTAATGAGGAATGATATTGTAACAGTTTTGAAGTTTTAAATGAGTTTTAAAAACTTGGGAAAACATTGGGTATTGATGGAGTATGTGCAGGAATTTTATGTTGTTGAAGTAGTGTGAATTGTGTGTATGGTGTATTGAATAAACAGGTTGTGAATGAGAAATTTGGGAACTGAAATAGTGTGTGAGCAAAGTAAGAAATATAGGGGAGACTATGTCAAATTTTGTGTAGAAATGAGAGGACTTAAGTTGTTTAAGAAGAGGAAGTATTTGGAGAAGTTTAAAAGGGATGTCATTAGCTTGTAACAGAATTGGAGAATGAGTATGTTAAGGGAATGTAACTAGAAGTGGACTAGTGTATTTAAGATGCCAAGAGTGACATTAGTTGAGGAAGTAATGGAGGATATAAGTTTGAGTAAAAATCTGTAGCATTTGAGGAAAGAGCAAAATCTGTAGCATTAGTGAAATGCAACTAGTATAAGTGTTGGATTGAAATGAGGAAGAAGGTGTAAGTGAATGTAGGGATTGAGTAGTAAGTTTGGAGGATGAACCAAGGTGATTTAGAGGGCTTAATTAGTGCCAAATCATGTGGGAAAGTATTGGTAAAGATTGGGGAAACAATGGGTAAAGAAAACACCCAAAAACAGATTTTAAAACTGAAGTACTGGGCCGGACCGGACTTGCGACCGGACTTGCAAGTTCGGTCGAGCCCAGATTTACAAAGACGGGAAAGCTTCTGGAATCGACCGGACTTGCGACCGGACTTGCAAGTTCGGTCGGACCAGAAAATCCTCCCGTCAGAAACCTTCTGGAATGGACCGAACTTGCGACCGGACTTGCAAGTTCGGTCGGCCAGAAAAATTTCCGTAATGCGAGCTACTGGAACGGACCGAACTTGCGACCGGACTTGCAAGTTCGGTCGGGCCAGAATTTTCCCGTACTGATAGCTACTGGAATGGACCGGACTTGCAAGGTCGGTCGCAAGTCCGGTCGGGCCTTAAAAAAAAAAAAAAAAAAAAAAAAAAAAGAGTATTTTTACCATATGATTATAACAATCATATGTATATGTATATATACATATATATGCCTATATACCTATATGCATATATATGTGGTAGTAAATTATAAATGAAGTAGTAAAGGTAAGGAAGCAAGAATAAGAGGTAATGAAAAAGAATGGTATAATAATCAAGTATGAATGTAAAGGAGTAGTAGGTATATTAGGAGTGTTAATGAAGGAATAAGTTGGATCAATAATAGACCATTGATCATACAACTTCATGTATGTATAGGAATCAAATAGTTGAGCTCCAAAGGAACCGGTAGTACGAATACGACGGTGAACGGTATGATTTCTTCATGCTCTGTATCCTAACCTGGTTACCCCGATTTGTGTGCTTATGTGATCACTCAAATAAGATAAAAGCATGAATCGGACTTATATTGCACTTAATTGTGTTTGAACTATATTGTTCTTGTTTTACGCTCTTGAACATTTAGTTTGTATAATTCATGAAATGAACGAATGAGAATGAAGTGTATGTGTAAGTATGAGTACTTGTGTATGTATGTATGTATGGAAGTAAGTATGGACTTCTACTAATTCCTAACAACCTAACTCCTAACATGAGTAATGAGTAAAATGGAATGAGTAGAAGCCCGATATAGTTTCGGCCACGCGTGAGGATAAGGAACCACAAGAGGTTGGAACCGAATCCTGGCTATAATCTTTTCCTTGGACCAATTCCCTTCGTATGGGTAGCATCCTGGATTAGTGGGCCACCCTAAAGCCCGGTGGTGGGAGGTAGTACTCCCTGCCCGGAGGTCACACCGACTTAACTGGAAGTAAAGTACGTAAGGAGTAAGTATTGTATGTGTATTGGTCTTGACTATTGTAAGTCATTGACCGGAAGTAAAAGAGTATTGAACACCCGACTAACCCGGGTGTGTAAAGAAGCTAACAACCTTCTGTGTGAATTGGAGAAGTGTATCTCCGTATTGCGTATCGGGTATGTAATGAGTATGTATTGTGCATGTGTATTCTGAAAGATGGTAAGTAAGTATTGGTTGACTTGTATTGTCTTCCAAGCATGTATTGTACCGTGCGTATGTATGTATACCTTGTGTAGTATTGTAGTATTGGGAATGAAAGTATGTATGTATGTAAGTATGTATGTAAGTATGAATGCATGTATGTATTGCAAAATGAATTGCATGTATTCGACCAAATGGTCGGCGTACCCTCGCTAGTACGCGGGGTATGCGGTTATCATATTCAGCGAAAGCTGACCCCCTCGGGGGAACGTTTTAGTGCGCAGGTACCGAAGCGGATGTGGTCAAGGTGAGAGACCGGCGACTACACTTCGATAGGTAGAAGCGGAATGTAAAGGTGTACTAAATGGCACACCCTTGTACTTAGCAAGTATGTAGTTGTGAGAAATGGGTAGTGGTTAGACCTTTAAAGAGTAAGTATGAACTTGGAAGGAGTATCGTATTTGCATCTGGAACTTAGTAAACTCGGTATGTGTAGTGTATTATCTTGTATTGAATTATGGAGTATTGTATCGAATGGAGTATTGTAGTACTTAGTAGGTAATGGGAGTATGTATTGTAATTGTGTAGTACTCGGATGTTCCGGTCCATCAGACCGATGCTGTATGTAGTAGTAGCCTTGTTGGTCACGTGGGTGACTAACGGCAGTGTATCACCCACCGTTGAGTATGTAAGTATCCGCTGCGTGAATCTGTATTGTATAAGGAGATTGGACGGTAATGACGGTATTAGCGGTTGGGGTGTTACAATGACAGACTCATAAAGGATTAAATATAGGTTGAACATTAATAAAATAAAGGAAGAACTGAAACTCCCCTTGTATCGTAGATTGAGGAAGGTATCCTTCCTCACACTTAAGCTTTGGTAGGGGTGAGACGTTCATCACACTTAAGTTCGCGCAAGTGTTCAACCGAAGGTATCGAATTTCCTAGAGCAACTGAGGTTGCTCCCATAGGCGAGTTCAGCTATATGTTGGATATAGAATTTATTCTGAAAAGAAAATCATATATAGCCAGCAGAACTCAAATGGCACCAAAAGAAAATAATAATATGAAAAACATAAATAATAATTCATAAAAAGAAACATAAAGTAAACCAAACTGCTACCTTCCTGAATATAACAAAAGTTAGCACAAGGTTCAAACAGTAAGAGTCTACAAAATGTTAGTAAACAATAGAGCAAAATAAAATATAATAAAATAAAAATAACAATAAAATAAAATAAAATTACTGCGGTGGTGGTGGAGGCTGTGCTGGTCCCTGGCCTGTCTGAGCGAGGAGACGCTCTAAGAGCTGAGCGGTCTGTGCATGTAACCTGTCACCCTGGTCTAAGCGCTGTATCACCCGTGAATACAACTCGTCACTCTGATCCAAGCGCTGCGTCACCTGTGACTGCTCATCCAGCATCCTCTGCTGAGTCTGCTCAAAGCTCTCGAAGCGCTGATGCATCTGCTGCTGCATCTGATGGAATGCTTGGAGCTGACTCTGTAGATCTGTCGAGTAAGGTACAGGAGCTGGAGTCTGCATCACATCAGTAGTCGGCACGTAGGGCTCCTCTCCCTGTGCAGTCTCAGCGGACGGGTGGTCGGGATCAGCAGAAGGTGTAGCTCCCGTAGAGGGCCCCGCTGCTGTGGAAGATGCAGTGGAAGACCGAGCAGCGGTACCCTTGACCCAAGTACCGTCATCTGAGCGCATAAAACCCCAGCGCCGCACAGTCTGCAGTGTGACTGGGTGTCCTCCTGTCCGGATCTCTACACCATGTATGGCCTCTGCTGGGAGGTGAGTGAGAAGGTGGTACCAGATGGAGAAGGGAAAGATAGGGGTGATCTTTTTCTTCTTCGTCCTCAAATAGGAAACCACCTTATGAAGCTGGTCGAACATGATGTGGCTGAAGGAGAGGCGCTGAGTGGGTGGAGTAGGAGAGAAGAGGTAGTCTAGTAAAGCGCAGTCCTCATCAGAAGCATCATGCGCCGCAGAAGGGCGAATCTGATGATTGAGGATCTCCAGGAGAAGCCTCTGCTGCAGTGTGGGAAAACTCGGGAAAGGGAGGACTTCCTTGTCCTCCTCCCCCCTATGTCGGGTCCTCCGACCTACAACCTGAAGCCACCTCGACTTCGACATATGCATGTGGTCCTCTGTGAATCCTCGGTGATCGCCAGGAGTAACCGGGATCTGGAAGATAAATGAGAACGTCGAGGGTGTGATCTCCACGGGGCGATGGCGTACGAAAGAGGTAATGCTCAGACTGCCCGCCTGGGCATTAGCATAAAACTCTCTAACTACCTCTGCACAGAAGACTCCCGCACCTATCTTTAGGACCATCGAAAGTCCTAATCTGTCAAACAGGGTGTCCACCCCTACAGCCTCTAGCACCTCAGGTGCAAATCTCCTCTCCAACACAAAATCTCTGCCTAGATCGTACCAGGCACGGGCCTCTGCCGAAATAAATCCGTCATCTCGAAGATCCGGATGACGAGGAGGTGCAGATGAAGATGA
>JAIOTZ010002088.1:0-23962 GCA_023374045.1 Limonium bicolor | reverse complement strand
AGGCCATTATTAGGCATTTAATTTAGTTTATAAGCTTATTTAGTTTTATTTATGCTTATATGAAAGTTGGGCCAATTCGTAATTATTAAGCAATTGAAAAGCCGTGGGTAATTTAGAGCAATTTAGGGTTTTTTCAATGAATTTAATAAAATTATAACATTTTATAAAGTTTTGGGTCAAAATTGTAAAAATAAAAAGTATAGTCATTATTTTGTAATTACCGAAAATTGGTTCCCATTTGGTATTAGGGGTCAAAGTTGACTATATAGGGACTTTGACCAAGTTTGAAAATTTAAGAAATTAAAATACTACCTTATAATGAGATACTTATTAAATTGTAAAAGATTTATAAGGTTTGGGGTGGTAATGTATTACCGAGAATTAAGGGTAGTAAATGGGAGTTTATGTAAAAGCCTTAAGTTATTAGAATTTTTAAAGTTTATTGGTTAAATTTGGAGTTCATGTGAATTATAAAGTATAATATATGGTATTTGACATTGTTATAATAGTAACAAAATGTATAAAAAACCGTGAATTAAAAGAAGTATAAGGTTAGGCTAATGTTTTAACCTTTTGGTATAGTTTGGTAATTTTTGGAATGGTCTATAACGGTTTTCTCCCGATCTTGTATAATATCGTTTTTTCCTGGGGTTAGAACCTATGTTCTCAATTGGAATTGATTGTGAGTTTATCGAAGTTTAATGGTTATAAGTGAAAACCGAAATACTAAGGCTGTTTGGTATTTCAAAAACAAAATATAACTATAGGTTTCTAATTGTTTTAATGATTTAAATGTCAAATATGTTATCTAACTCTAAGATGCACTTATATTAATTAAGGGTGGATTTTATAAATATTTAAGACATAGTGCTGTTCGAAAATAATAACATTTTTAAATGGAATTTATAATATGGTTTTTAATGTTATAAGAGTTATAACATTTATAATATAAGAGATATTCATTAAAAAGAATGAATAATAGATTGTGAGACTTACCATATAATAAATAGTTCCATATACACACATATAAAAATATATATGTAGTAGTGTAGAAATGTGACATGGTTCAATAATCATAAATTTCATAATAAAATGATAATAGTTAAGGAAAAAGAATTATAACATTAGATATGGAAATTCTAAAGTTAAGAGTATTCATGGGATAATAAGGATCCTAGATATTAAGAGTATAGTTTACAGATGAATTATACCACATGAAATAAAAAAAAAGACAAACCTTAGAAAATAAATACTAAGGTAGATGCATAGTGCATGACAAGGATCACACATACAATATGAAACAAACTGTATGTACAAACAAACATTAAGTTACATGCGATACATTTAACAACAACTATACTAATATACAAACAAGACTATAACGCGTGTATATAACACCTTTCCCAATCTCGAGTTAAACCTAAACCCGACAACATTGATAGTTAATAACGGGGGGTTAACCGGGAGGTGTTAGTGACGACGGGGTACCGTAGGATTGTGTTGTTATACAGTATGCTAATCAGTAGCATTGTGTATTGTTTAGTTCGTTAGAGACTACACAAGGAGCATAGGATCTTGCTGATTCATACTCCACCGTAATACATCAGGGTGAACGGTATGTTGTTATGTGTCTCTGATTGTCCTGAGGGCTTCCTCGTTCAGACTTCTGTGTGATCTGTGATAAGATTGTTGTCTGAATGTTTAATTTAATATGCATGATCTTTATATTTATAGCTGCTCATTATTTACTATTGATGAGTTAACAGTATTGGTTGCGTATAATAAGAACCTATTATAAAACGAACTAGCGGCTATGTGCTATCTTATACGAAAAATAAGGAACGTCAGAAAAACTTGTAGCACTAGGATAATAATACATATATATTATCCAAGACTTTCATACGGAGCATTGGCCTTTCTATACGCCGCTCTCGTATCTAACACGGACTGGATCCCGAGTTTACAGACTCCGGATTGGACTAATGATCTTGGTCTGCTGTGTTAGAAAATTTGGTAATGCGATGCGATGGTATAATTAAGTAAATAATGAATGGAAGTAAAGCCAAGAGGATGTGCTCTTGGTGCGCGCTGTGATCACAAAAAGATACCAGGATGTCCGCGTACGGGTCCGCAAGTATCAAGAAAATTTCCCTGAGCTAGAATGGCTCGTTGGTCGGAGACTCTACCGTTGGAGTGGCTACTGCCGTGGGTGACCCGCCATATATATGGGTAACTAGAGACATGTCGTTTTAATGAGACAATGTCACTAGGTATAAGTGAACAATATACATTTGAGAATTATACAGTGGCGAACAATATTGGGCTTCTACACCATGGACGAGAATTAATACTTATTGTTACTTCGTTGTTTCGCTTATTGTTCATTGGTTATACTTGTGTATATTATGTGTGTTGATTTGTGTTGTTGTATGGATTACTGTTGTTTATTTTACAGTTTATATATTAAAATGGTATTGCATGTAATGAACCTCATGCTCTCGACCAAATAATTGAGGGGTCTTTGGGGGCATGACGGGGCATGTGATGACATACTCAGCAGGGGCTGATTCCATACCACAAACCATCTTTATTTCAGGTGATTAGCTGGTGGGTCGCAGCAGACGTGACCATTGTGATATTACAGTTGGTTTAGACTTGGTACGGTGTGATACTCAGGTTGTTTTGGACTCGGGTTGTTTAACGAGGTGTATTTGGTTTAGATGCTCACGGTCTGTAATAATTGTTGATGTTAGATTTGTTTTAAGTTGTTAAGCTCTACTATCTATCTCTTGTGGTCACTGCGGGAATACGTTTCGCAAGTTGATTATCAGGTAAATCGTTATCACCCGTATGGGCGAGTGATAACAGTGACACCAGTAGGGCGATAGTTTTATTATTTACCGCTGCGAGATATTATTGTGCGCGACTTCTATAGGATTACTAGGAACCGGTTTAGTAGGGGTGTTACATTGTGGGCCTGACAGATAGTTTTTAGGTAAGTGGTAACGTACCAACACGGTACCCCACGTATGTATACATGTAGTGTACGAAACACGGGAAGTAGTCAACTCCGTTCTACGGACCATAAGTAAGTTTAAACCAGGACAACTGGAACTCTAGATGATCAAGGAGGAGGAACTCAACTAAGAAGTCAGCAAAAGAACTCGGAGAATCCATCTGAGGATACGGAATAAGAACTAGGAAGTGCAAGAGCACAGACTAGTAAGCATAGACATTGGACATGTCTCAGGACATCAAGTAAATACATGACAGCTGGAAAGTATACCCAGCCTAAACACAGTAAGGCAATCGCCTAACGTGAACACCACGATGCTCAACAATGGGACAGGGTTTCCAAGAGCGATCACAAGATCACCACTGAATAGAATCCATTATTGAAGAGGATTTTTAAACCTAGTCTCAAGCACTAGGAGCAAGTATAAACGGTCTACCCAACGACGGGAGACGTTATAACCCAAAAGGGGAATAGCTTAAATACAATACCACAAGGCAGTATAGCGATAACATATCATAAACATTAGCCGGATGTAACAGCATAACCTAACAACACCCAGGAGCAATCCTCGAAGGGTGTCTGAGTTAACACCAATCGAACAAAGTGTCATGGAGAGAGCACAACAACTAGAACGAATATTCGGTTAGGATACCGAAGGGATTTCACCTAACAAGGAATACCCTCAGCCACCGAAAGGCACTGATTGACATCAGAATGCCTGAAGGGGGCCTCCTATGAACGGAAGCGTGATGTCACGACTTACCACGGAGCCCAGCAATGCCTCCAACCTATGGGGTATAAATGAAGTGGAAACATGCGTAAGCAGCTTGCCAAGAGCATAGCTTGCAGCAATAAGGCTTAAAAGTCATCAACCAACTATATCATGTAAACCTTAACGGTTGCATAACCCACATCATTCGATAACAAGACTTGCAGGAGATATTGTCTCATACGACAAGAAATCAACAACTGGACCATCGATTCAAACCCAACATCCTGAGTGACTTGGAGTAATGGTCAATTCAGCGTCACTGTCACTAGAGCATCAATCTAGTATACAGTCGACAAGCTTTAACTACCTTCGTGCCTTCTGTAGCAATGATAACACAGAGGCATAGAAATCGTGATAAATGCCAACATTAGCCTAGTCCACGTTTGGATACTACAGAAACTCGAGGAAAAGTACCCCTCGTTAATCGAAGACCACCAAGGTAGTGAAGATGTGAACCCTTAGAAGAGGCTTCATCTACTATAACAACAAAACTTGTGCATATAGATACTGCCAAGAGACAACGAATAGGGAAATGAGATTTCCAACCCACTACGCCTACGAGAGGCTGTGGACTGTAGAAGCACATCGCTTAAGAGCATCGAAGCTCGAAGGAGTAAGTATACTCCTTATGCACCCAATCATGTGGTGAACCATTGTATAAATACTTACATGGTAAACCTTGTCATGAGACCTATGAGTGGAAACACACCCCTCAACAAGAACTTTCACCTATCAGTGATAAAATACTCTTCAATTAGAGAATGGGACCCGAAAGCCCTTGAAGTTTCTTGGGATGTCCCAGTGATCTACATACAAGGTAAAACCGCACAGCTAGAGCCTATAACCAATGCTCAGCACTGGGAGACAGAAATTGTCAAAAACAATCAATGTGAATACACATTGAACACCACGAATGACCGACGCTCAAGAGAGCTTATAACCCGATGAATTATCTCATCCTTGGTCAACCAAGATAATTGGTAAATGGCATCGTAAGTGATGGAAATAATGTGAGGTAAACCAACCTACACATGAGACCTAAACTGGAATGAAACATTCCCACAGTGGGAATATAGTAACATTGCGGTATGCTACGACAACCGCCATACACACGAACAGAGGAAACCCTCAGTGTTAATACCATAAGGAAATGGTGCCAATGACAATGGCAACGAGTAAAGAGGAACTACCACAGTAACAAAGACAGTAAAAACGATGTCATGTAATGAGTAAGAGTATGGTGTGCAATAAGCGACCGCTAGGAGGAAGTAGTAAGATGATGACATGGAGTATAAGCATGAAAAGACAGGTAGAAATATTCAACCCTATCACATAAGTGACTTACTGTCAAGCGTTTACGCCTCTGCACTCTGTATGACTGAGTGTTTTGGTATTGCACTGGTGCAGCTAATGATCTAGTGGGATGGCTAGGGACATGGAGAATGTAAACCGTAGTAAATCTTTCTTTTCACCACAAACATGGCATAAGCCAGTTAAGCAAGCTTAGCAACAGACCGTGCGGCCTAAGGCCAAAGAAGCACGAAGAGTGTAGAACACATTAACAATCACAAGATGTGAATTCCATTAGAATAAAAGGTAAAAGAAGACTGAAGAAAGTCACTTGGACCGATGCATTGAGAATGCAAGGTCATACAAGAAAAGAACACTTGTACTGAACTAGAAGAACTGGTATAATTCAGAAGCTAGTGACAGCGGAGGAAGCACTACAACTAGGTAGTGACCTAACCTCGCCCGACAACAAGTCGGAGGAACTTAGTGAATAATCGTGGGAGTACGAATAGTATGTATAATAGATTACCAGAGGGCTGGTTACAATCTAAAACTCATTGAGTTCAAACAGCGGTAAAAGAATACCACACTTTTAGTAAACCTTATTTCCACAATAGAGGGATAAAAAGGTGATGTATAGCACATTAAGGATAACATGAAGGGTGAGTAACCCAAGTTATCAGGGTCACGTAGCAGAAGCTAGTGGGCCCTAGCTAGGAAATGTAATACACCTAGTAAGTATGAAAGAATGACTATTAATGCCTTGAAGCCTAATAGGCTAGAACCGAATTAATTATGAGTTAAATAAACTCATATAGGAATCCTCGGTGCAAAGACTAAACCATTGGTATGGTTAAGACCCTTTGACCAGAGCATATTATATAGTATACCGTAATGAAGCTAAACGCTTCAGATTGCCCAAATTGAGTAAACCAATGTTTAATAATAACAACATATGGTAGATTACGTGGGCGTAATCCCTTTTAAGGGGGGTAGAGCGAAAACCGCTTAACGTGAACTTTATGAATAAAGCACGTAAACTATAATGTGCATAGCACAAATGAGAATTGATTTAATGATTGGTACTTATGTTAAATAAACATACGTATTCATTCATATTGTAACTGTGGTAATTAGGCACGAGAGATGCGAATACCATAGGATGAATACACCCACCTTGTAACCCTAGTGCAAAAGTATTAGTAAAGAGGAGTAGAGTAACTCTTGGGGAAATGATAATCCCTGTAGTGTGTGTCTATTTGAAGTTAGACATGGCATTACGATGCATGAGTCGGTATAAAACCGATGTAGAACCTAGAGGAAATTGAGTTCCCTAGGTGATTGTAGTAATGAATTGAGAATGAGTAGTGGACGGAGTTCCACAAGTACTGTAGCCTTAAAGAAGTAGTACGAACTCATTATGAGTAGTAGAGGAATGTAGCCCATGAGTAGTGTATTCGTAAATATGTTATTTGAAGTAAATTGAGGACAATTGAATTTCATAAGCATTGTATTCCCTAGTTAGAATAGTAGAGATAATAGAGAGTAATGGAAGAAAGTAAAAAAGATTGATGAAATGAGCATTTAGGCATTGAATTCCGAGGAAAGTATTTGGGAAGTAGATTGAGAATGATTGATGGACTGAATTTCATCCTTTGGAGTGGTATGAATTCGTAATCACGACTAGAAAGAGTAAAAAGATAGAAAATGAAAACAATTAAATTAGTTGTTTGGTTGAATCTGATGTGGGAAGTCGAACTTGATCCTGATCAGATCAAGGGAAAACAAACACAAATTGGGATGGAAAGATAGTTCAACACTGGTGCTGATCACATCAGGGTCGAACGATTCTTGAAGCTCCCCTCAAGTGGTCACAAGAATCACGCATAGGGTAGAAACAATAAATACAAACTAGAATTTGGAGTTGTATGCTTTGGAAAATTTCTAAGTAGTAGTTGCGAAAGAAATTTTCTTAGCCTGAAGATGAAGGATTTGCTAGAAGCGTATGCCTGAGAAGGTAGTAGAGTATCGTATTGTATTATTCCAAGGGCAGCGGGACATAGAAGAGTCCTGTGTCTAGATGACCTGAGTGCCTGCGGGATTGTAATGTGTATTGCATTGCTTTGGGGATAGCTTTGCACTGCATGTACGTTTAAATTTTGTAATGAGGAACTGGATGGCTGGTAGTAACGTGGATTTGAGTAATTATTGTACATTGGTAAGGCATGGAAAGTAGGAATCTTGAGTAATGGATTGAGGAGTTGTAAGGAGGAAGAATGTACGACGTCTGGCATAGACAAGTATGAATGAGCAAGCATTGTAACCCTATAACCTTGAGCAACTTTGAGGACAAAGTTCTTAAGGGGGGTAGATTGAAATACCCCAAACTTAAATATAGTGATTAAGATAATTCTAATCCTTATTTAAGAGCCTAATAATTCTTAAGTAATATTGGTAAGGAAAAATAAATCCAAAAGAAATAAAGAAACGCTTAAAAAGTGAAAAACGCTAAATAAGCGTTAAATAACCATAAGAGGTGCGAGACCTCGGTTAGAGTATTATATGGATTCTTAAGGCTTAATAATGCCTAAATAATATACGGGAATGATTCCCGAAGAAAACGGATCCAAATAAAGTATTAAAACGCTAATAGAGCTTTAGCTCACGTTTTTCGAGAAAACCTGAAAACATGGTTTTAAGTGGTCAAACGAACCCGTAAAAATTATAAATCATTAAATAACTATTATTAAGCACTAACGGAAGCTTAATAACCAATAAAAATAAAGAAACGAGGAAATTCCGGAAAACGGTCCCGGTTAGTGAATAGTACCTAAACCGAGTAAAATAACGAGCGTTTTCTGTAAAAGATGAAAAACGCTCCAGCTAGTATAACAGTGGGGGCCGATTTTTACTGTTGTAGACAGCCCTCTCTCTCACACACACACACAAGTAACAAATAAGTAATAAAGTAACAAAAAGTAAAAAGTAGTCCTCTCTCTCTTCTTATTTCCTTAATTCCCTCATCTCTCTCTCCAATTCCTTTCCCTCTCTCACGGTGGAGTCCCCCTCTCTGCATAACCCTCTTCTTCTTCTCCCCCTTGCAGCCAATTTTGAGAGCTCAAGAATGCTCCTATGGCAACTCCACCTTCTACCTCATGCTCTAGCTCCATTTGAGCTCCAAATGTAAAATAAAATACATATTTGAACTCCCCTCTTCAAGCTCTACATTTCTCTCTTTTCAAAATCCAAAAATGAGGAAGTTCATCTCCATGGGTTTTCCCCATTCAAAGAGAAAATGGTACCAATGGGTAGCTTGGAGTCTCCTCTCTCCATTAAGGTAAAAATCTACATGAAAAACTTATGTTTTCTTCACCTCCTTTGGTAACCGAGTTTTGCCCATAGTAATGCCTTGTTTTTTTCTCTCTCTTTTGAGCATAAATTTCACCTTGCAATGGTGGTGGATTCTCCTTCTTGAACCAAGGGCTAAAGCCCCTCCTAAAACACTCCAAAGGTAAACCCGTAGTAAATTTGTATTCTAAAAATCCAATGAATTAGTGTTAATTTAAGGGTTAGCATTTTAATTACACTCATTTTGTGTACATTGGGGATGGGAATGGAGTTTGGCAACTCCATTCCCCATGTAGCCGATTGGGCAAGAAAGAGAGAAGAAGGAAGAAAATGGAAAAGAAAGAAGGAATTAAGAGCCTAAGGTAAGAGCTCTTTCTTGAATGGTAAATTTATGCATTAGA
Source organism: Limonium bicolor (assembly GCA_023374045.1). Classification (NCBI taxonomy): domain Eukaryota; kingdom Viridiplantae; phylum Streptophyta; class Magnoliopsida; order Caryophyllales; family Plumbaginaceae; genus Limonium; species Limonium bicolor. The sequence goes on along the minus strand of JAIOTZ010002088.1, from coordinate 15,135 downwards.
GTAATGGATATGGGTAAACCAATTTAAGGAACCCAAAATATTCTATGGTATTGTAGTATTGGAATTTTGGGGGTATTTGTGAAACTAGTATGTGAATATAGGCCTTAGAGCAAGAGATGTATATGTGTATTAAAATTGTGGATTGAGGAAGTATTGATGAATTGGTATTGTATGATTGCTGGTAGGACCCTTGTATGGTGTGGCTAGTTTTAGGATGAACCTGGTGAGAATGGACTTATGTGAGTAAGTAAGGAAAGTAGGTAAACTATGGCAAAAATTTTGGTAGAAAATGATATTAAGGATGACTTGTGAATGGGAGAACAAGGGTGTATTGAAGTTAGTAGAGAATTTAGTAACTATGGATTGGTACTTGTAGTATGAGGATGTAAGCGTGTAAAATCTGTAGCAAGAAGTATTATAATGCATTGGAGGAACTATGAGGAACTAGGTGAGCGCGGAGAGGCTTAAAGTGTGTAGGTAAACCACTTGTAACAGATTTTGGAAGGAGCTAGATAATGGGAAAGGATTGAGTGGAAAATAATGTAATGAGGATATTAGTAGTGGTATTGGTAGTAAGAGTATTGAATGGTAAAGGTTAAAGTGAAAATTTGTAGCTAAGAGGAAAGAAAAATTTGTAAGTGTTGGAAGGAAGTGAGGAGAAACTGAGAAATTGTGTGTGTGGATTTAGAAAATGAGTAAGGAATTAGGTGAATGAACTAAGGCAATTTGGAGGGCCTAGGTAATCTTTAAACATGTGGGATTACATGTAGGAAGATTGGAGAAACAATGGGCAAAGTATAGAACAGAAAACAGAATTCAAAACTGAAATACTGGGCCGGACCGACCTTGGGACCGGATTGCAAGGTCGGTCGAGCCCAGATTTACAAAGGACGGAAACCTTCTGGATTGGACCGACCTTGCGACCGGACTTCAAGGTCGGTCGACTCAAAATTTTCCCGTCATGTAACTTACTGGGATGGACCGACCTTGCGACCGGACTTGCAAGGTCGGTCGGGCTAAAATATTTTCGTCTGTAACTCACTGGAATGGCCGACCTTGGGACCGCACTTGCAAGGTCGGTCGGCCCTGAAATTTTCCAGCGCATTCCCTACTGACTTCGACCGACCCTAGGACCGGACTTGGGTAAGGTCGGTCGAGTCATACAAAAAAATGTTTTATTATATGGTTATACTAATCATATGTAGGTATGTATCTATATATATATATATATATATATATATATATATGTGCCTATACACAGTATGCATATGTATGTAGTAATACACCATTAATGGAGTAGCAACGGTAAGGAAGTAAGTAAGTATGTAAATGGGAAACAAGTATGAGGAGTAGTTAAGGAAGTTGAAAGTATAAGAACGTTAAGTTAAACCAAATCAATGGGATAACGGGGTAAGTACGGGAGTAGGAGCTATGAATGTAGTGTAATGCTTAGTATTAATGGAACCATTTGGCATGAAGCCGGAGGTTCGAGAACAAGATTCGAGGAACAAGTATGGACTAAGGAGCAAGGGAACACCCGATAAGTCAATCAACGGTGAAAGGTATGATTTCTTCATGCTCTGTATCCTAACCTGGTTACCCCGATTTGTGTGCTATGTGATCACCAATAAGATAAATGCACGAATCGGACTTATATTGCACTTAACTGTGTTTGAACTATTTGTTCTTGAGTATCTCCTTGAACATTTAGTATGTATAATTCATGAAATGTATGAGTGGAAATGAAGAGTATGTGTAAGTATTGTGTAGTTGTGTACTGTATGGATGTATGGAAATGAAGTAATGACTTCTACAAATTCCTAACAATCTAACTCCTAACATGAGTAATGAGTAAATGGAATGAGTAGAAGTCCGATATAGTTTCGGCCACGCGTGAGGATAAGGAAACATAAGAGGTTGGATCCGAATCCTGGCTGTAATCTTTTCCATGGACCAAATCCCTTGAATGGGTCGCATCCTGGATTAGTGGGCCACCCTAAAGCCTGGTGGTGGGATGTAGTAATCCCTGCCTGGAGGTCATACCGACTTAACTGAAGTAAAGTAAGTAAGAAGTAAGTATTGTATGAGTATCGGTCTCGACTATTGTAAGTTATTGACCTTGAGTAATGAGTATTGAACACCCGATTAATCCAGGCGTGTAAAGAAGCTAACAAGCCTTCTGTGTGAACTGGAGAAGTGTATCTCCGCATTGCGTATTGAGTATGTAATGAGTATGTATTGTGTATGTGTATCCTGGAAGATGGTAAGTAAGTATTGGTTGACTTGTATTGTCTTCCAAGCATGTATTGTACGTGCGAATGTATGAATACCTTGTGTAGTATTGTAGTATCATGAATGAAAGCATGTATGTATGAATGTATGTATTGTAAATTGAATTGCATGTATTCGACCAAATGGTCGGCGTACCCTCGCTAGTACGTGGCGTATGCGGTTATCATGCTCAGTGAAAGCTGACCCCTCGGGGGAATGTTTTTAGTGTGCAGGTACCTGAAGAGGATATGGTCAAGGTAAAGACCGGTGGCCACATTTGGACTGCTAGTAGTGGAATGTAAAGGAGTACTAAGTAGTACTCCCCTTGTACCTAGGAAGTAAGTAGTGTGTGAGGAATGGGTAGTAGTTAGACTCTCAATGAGTACATAGGAACTTGGAAGAATCATGACGTTTGTATTTGGAACTTAGTAAACTCGGTTATGTACATTGTATCGTGTAGTATTGTAATGGAGTAACGTGTTGAATGGAGCATAGCAGTACGTGAGTAGTAAACGGAGTATGTATTGTATATGTGTAGTACTCGGGATTCCGGTCCATCAGACCGATGTTGTATGTAGTAGTAGCCTTGTTAGTCACGTGGGTAGCTAACGGCATTGTATCACCCGCCGTTGAGTAAGTATGTATCCGCCGCGAGAGTACGAATGTATAAGGAGATTGGATGGTAATGATAGTATTAGCGGTAGGGGTGTTACAAGAACATTCTTCTAAAGTGTCTGCGGAGAGTGCCTTCCTGGTTGTCCATGGTCGCGTTATCTTCATTTTTTTCTCTAACATTTATGTGCTCCTTATTGCAGACTTCAGTCCTATATCATGATTCTCGTCCTCATGATTCACCATACGAGCTTTTGAAGAATATTTGATTAATACTACTTATATATTTCAAACAAATCAGTTTTCCCTGTGAAAAATGTTGTTGTAGAATGGGTGGATACTGTGGGGCGTCAAAAGGGACGTGGGTGGATAGTTATGACCATTACCCAAACCAATGTAGATGACACATTATTACTTACATGTGAGTGGTACTAGCATACCCAAAGAGTAATAGTTGAGGATTACCCTATCCAGTGAGGACTCGCCTCCTCAAAGAAGTGCTCATGTTCTTTCAGCATACATGGCAAGCTCACTCATACAGGATGGAAATTGGTTGTGGACACAACCATCACTTGCTGAAGCAGCCAGGTGGACATTTTGTTAAATGACCACTGATACATGATGAGTTTGAAGTGGTCTGTCTCTTTCATAAAATAGGGTGTTCTCCCACATGAGCAATGGCGGTGGTTGAATGAGAAGAGTCCAAACCTATACATTGATATCAACTTCATTTACTATTTGAACAGGAAGTTGACGAATAAGCATAAGGGAGGACACCTAGTGGTGCAAGTGCTTTTTGATAACCTAGAGAAGCATAAGTATTCATTTTTGTGATTGTTAGAGATGGTAGTCTATAGGCTAGAGTGTAACTTGGGGACTTAAGGTAAATATTACCTACTTAATAGGTTAAGAGAGTGATTATAATGAAGTGTCAAGAGAAATGGTGTGTAAAGAAGATGACAACAAGATTTAGATGGTTTTGTCATGAATAACCTAGTCCACGGGTGGTATAAAGGAGGTTCTTAGTAAATTTAAGTGAGTACAAGATAGATAGCCAGTGAGTACCCCGGTGATACGGGAGCCGGTCTGCTTATTTATAGGGATCCAATGTGGGTATCCCAGCTTGCTTGCCCGGTTTTCCGAGTACTTGAGGATTACGGTGATGACGTAATGCACTCGTGGAATAATGATGTCATCATCCTTTATGAGGCTTATCCAAGAAGCTTCCCCTGTTGTTTTCAGGGCTTAGGTGGTCACGTCTGGCTTAGCTAATCGAGGTTGTGTGAGAAGAGGTGGAGAGCTTGAGATATTACTGATGGGAGAAGATGTCAAGGTCATGAGTGTGAGATCATGAGTGCTTTCATGCAGGTGAGGGATCTAGCCTCTTGTGTGGCTTGGCATGTTCTATCGATTTCCTACTCGGCTCCAGGGTGTGCTGAGGCCGGGTCCTGGAATCGGTCCTTGATAGTCGGGGTCTTGATCATTGGTTTGTCGTTCGCGGACATGTGGCAATGAGAGAAGTGTGATCAACTTTCAATAATACAGTTAAGGAGTGACTAATCATACCATACTAATAGCGATGGTTGCCAAGGTTTATTTCTATGACTTAGACTATTTGGCATTCCAATATTTTGAAGACTATAAGTCATGGTCGATCATCAATTGAGGTTGGTCATCAGTCTGCTATTCATTCTTCTTCTTTGTTTTATTCCTTCAATGTTTTGGTTGGTTTGCTCTTTTATCCCTTTTAAGTACCTGAAGTGTACTAAGTATGAGATCAGTACCTGCTAATGTAATGATCGATCGTGAACCATGGTGGTATGAATAAGCTGTAAACTACCAAGGTGAAAGGAGAAGAAGGGTTTCGATGCAATCCAAGGAAAAGATAATGATAAATACAATACTTTGAAAGTAACTATAGATATAAGTCCACCTTAAGATATGGTTAACAAAAAGGCTTGGACCAAGAGAGAATAGGAGCCAACTTATGAGGTTAAGGTAGTGATTATAATGGAGTGTCGAGCGCAATGGTGCATAAAGAAGATGAAAACGAGATTTACATGGTTCTGTCATGAATGACCTAGTCCACGGGTGGTATAACGAAGGTTCTTAGTAAAATTGAGTGAGTACAAGATAGAGAGCCAGTGAGTCCCCTATGATACGGGACCTCTTCTGCTTATTTATAGGGATTCAATGAGGGTATCCCATCTTGCTTGCCCGGTTTTCCAAGTACTTGAGGATTACAGTGATGATGTAATGCACTCACGGAATGATGATGTTATCATCATTTATGAAATACCCCAAGTTATGAGGAAACCCTAAAGTCCTGGAAGTCCCAGAGGCGCTAGAAGCCCTAGTTCCTGAAAGTCCCAAAAGTTCCAGATATCCTAGAAATACTAGAAACCCTAGTTCCCGAATGTCCCAAAAGTCCCGAACATCCCGAAAATCTCGAAAATGGTCTTGAAAACCTTATGAAAGCCTTGGAAACTTAATAAAACCCTAGGAAACCCTAGTAACCCGAGATGGAAAGCCTTGAAAGATCTTAGAAGACCCGGTAAAATTCTAGTAGCCGGAAATGCTCCCATAGTCAGTTTTACTCCATCATAATCATTTTTCTCCTTGAGAAACACCATAAACAGCTTGTTAAGCATGAGGTGGAAACCTAGTTGAGGTATGCACAAGGTGGTGACCTAGTAGGTAGTAAGCATAAGGTGTCAACCTAGTTAACCTAAGCACAAGGTGTCGGGAAGCACGAGGTGCCATGAAATGCCACCAAGTTTTTACCGAAATTTATGAAATGTCACTATATCCGTTGACCAGCAGGAAAAAGACCGAAATACCCCTACTAGATAACAAACTACTTTAAAAGTTCACTACAAGAAAGTTGTATTATAGTGACACACATTTTTTGTGACATATATTTAAGTGTTACTATAAATAGTTTATATTGACATATGTGTGTGTCAGTAAAAATCTATTAATTTTCACTGACTATTTTTTATAAGTGTCAATATATATCTATTTTTACTGACTCATAACCAATGACAGTTATAATTTTACTGACTTATATTTTTATAAGTCACTATATATATATTACTACAACTAATAATTTTTTGAAATAAGTCAGTAAAAATTTCTTCATTCCTTAACGTTTCTTTTTAGCTTTAAACCCTTCTTCCCCACGCAGACTTCTCCGCCAAAATTTGCTGCCAGATCCAGACTTCTCCGCCAAACTTCTCCGCCACACTCCAGGTTCTTCCTTCTTCCCTCCCACATGCTCTCACCTTTACCTTTCTCGTTTTCCCTCCTCCTTTCTCAGTTTTTCCCTTCTCCTTCCGGTTTTCCCTTTCTCAATAGCAGATAACCCTAAAATTTGTTATGATTACAGTAGTCGATGTCTGAGTACTGCTCCTAGCTTAATCTATTCAGGGAAATGAAAGTGGTTTGATAAAGAGGAAGTCGGATGTGTTAAGATTAGAGTGCAGTGATATTGTTGTATGCTAGTATAATGTTTTTGCCTTTCTGATGTTGAAGTTCCCTATCGCCCTGGTAGGAGGATATATATTTCATAAATTGAGTTGGAAAACTGGACTCCGGTAGTTCTTAGTTCATTTTCTCTGTTCTTGTACTTGTAGGACAACTTAGCTTGCGACGGTCTCAACGACATCAGTTCGTCTTGTTGAGCCCACATTTAAGACACTGTTTGTAAAGCCTATTGTAGAGCTGTCAACTGACTAATTAGTGATTGTGGTTGGTGTATGCTCGGTGTTTGGCTAACTCAAAACAACATCTTCTTTTGCTGCTGGTACTTTGAGATTCCGTTTACCCTCTCCTCGCGTACAACATAAGTATCAAGTTCTAAACAACACGATCTGATCTCCCTTTTTTCTTTAATCGAACTTTTTTAACGAAACAAAACGCATTGGTTGGTCCACATGATTGATTTCTCTTTTGGTTATGGTTTCAGAATAGTAGTTGGTTAGCAGTTGTAAATGCAAAAGCTGCTGAAGTCATGGTATGATTTTGAACTTTTTGTTTTTGAATTCAATCATACTTTACATTGGTTGTTTTTCTAATATAGTTAACTGTTAGGAAAATTTGAAACTGCACATGGAGCGTTCGAACAACTCAAGTGGATCAGTGGGGGTTAATGATTGGACAAATGACGAGTTCTCTAAAGTCAAAGGACCCGAAAAGAGAGGTTACATTCGATGCATCGGAAGAATTCCAACTGTAAAGACAAATGTTGGTGCACCTTCGGAAGAAACACAAGCATTGAAATCTACAGTTGAAGAACTTAAAGGTACTCTTGCTCAAACTCAAGGGGCCTTGGCTCAAACACAAGGGTTGCTGGTCAGTGTTGTAAATTCTCTAAAGTCTCATCTACCAGAAGCAAATCTATCTTCTATTGTCAACAACCTTAACCTGCAGGTAACATTCTCATTCTTGATATCTAACAAACTGTCTCCCATGCTTCTTTCTCTCTCGATTAGTCGCTCGATTTCAGATCAAATAATATCTTGATTAAACTTGGATGATGATGAGAAAAGGAATAGAGTATTAATTGCTCACACCCTCTCCCACTTTAAATACGAACTCGAGTGAGACAGATTATGAGCGAATTTGTTTGAAGGCAATGTCCTTGTTTTATCACTGCTGAAAATTAAAGTTAGTAGTCTGATTAAGTGGTAATATTAGTAGTATTTTCCTCATTTTGCCTTTCATTCTCAAGTTCAGGTATTTGTGTTTTGTTCAATTACTAGTGTTGTATGTACATTGATTTTATAAGCTGCTGCTGTAGTAGTAGTTAGTAGTCTGATTAAGTTTTTGAATCCAGGTTCCAAATGATCTTGTCAGTGGCACAAATCAATCATCCAGTGAAAATGAAGTTGCACATGGACAAGGACATTGTGGGCAAGGTTAGAAATTCATTTCAGTATTTTTACTGTACTTATTAAGTTTTTTTTGTTTTGCTTTGAGTTATTTGTATGTTAGTTCTGAATTACAAAATATATGCATGTGGTTGGTAGGTATGTTACTTTGAGTTCTGCATGTACAGAATATGTGTGGTTTGTATGTTGCGATCTTCACCTTCTGTGTGTGGTTCTGTTGAGTTTTGTTACTTGATCTACTTTGCTAGCTAGCTATGCTTGTCCTGAATGGATTGATATCTTTTTTTGGTAGCTGACTAGTTATCAAGTTAGGATTGTTTTATATGGGGTGGGGGTAATAGTAGTCATCATCTTCTTTTGATAAAAGTGACCATTCAAGGAAACAGAAAAAACAGCATGCCTGACCACACCCTTCCTTACTCTTTTTAACTTGATATCCTCATCAGTAGTACATGTTGATTCCTTTTATTGTACTAGCAGCAGTAGCTGCCAGATTTGATTGCTTTCTATAACCAGATTTTGATTCCTTTTATTGTACTAGCAGCAGTAGTATCTCTCTTTTCTCTTCTTTTATAACCAGACTTTGATTCCTTTTATTGTATGACTATAGACTGTATAGTGAATGTGCAAAAAAGAAAAGAATGATACGTGTATGAGTATAGACTGTATATTGAATGTGCATATGCATTTGAATTTATAGTTGATTGGTGAGAAGGGTGATAGTATCCAGTCCAGAATCTTCCTTTTTCTGCCTATGTATGGTTTGCATTTCAGTCCAGAATTCTCCCATCTCTAGTTTGTTAGTGTATTAATATGTGGTTTGTGAGAGGTTTTAATATTGAGTTTTTTTGCCAATTGCAGGTTCATCACATGCATGAATTTGTTGATTGAAAAATGAAGCAAGAGCTGAAAAGATTCAAAGAGAATGACTACTTTTGTTACAAACTTTGACCACTAACTATTTAGTGTGTAGTACTTTAAAACTATGGGCTGGTTTGTGAGTAGGTTTGAAAACATACATGAAACCAAATTCTATCTCCTTTTGTGAAAGTTCCAAGTACATTTTGATACTTTTAAGTGCTTGGAATTAGTGATGATATCAAAACTATGATGTTGTTGAATTGGTGAATTAATAGAAATATTTCAATTCTCACTATTTGATTACAAGATCTTTGATGAATATTGTTGAAACAATGTATGCTGACACAAAATATATTCTATACTGACACTTGTTAGTGTCACTAAAATGCTGGTTAGGTTGTCCGTTAATAGGCTCTAAGGACACAAAAAAAGTGTCAGTAAACTATTTTTACTGACACACAAAGAGTGTCAGTATAGCTTTGTTCGACACTCTCATTCAGCTGTTGAAATAGTGTTCACTGACACATATATAAGTGTCAGTATAGAGTTAACTGACACATAAATATATGTCAGTATAGGGTAAACTGACATAAAAAAAAGTGTCAGTATAGCTCTACACCTTTCACCGGCATTTCGTTTTTGTGTCAGTAAAGACCTATAGTAACTATGGTACCACCGACTTTATTTTTGTGTGTCGGTAAATCCCGATACACCCTATACTGACACTTTTTTGGGTTTTACTGACACTTTTTTGTGTCAGTAAAACGCTTTTTTCTTGTAGTGGTTCATAGTATGTCACTAAGAATTAAAAAGTTCAAAAACTATAAAAAATTTAGGTAATTACAAAAACATTTAAAAAATAAAAAAAAAGATTAAAATACCATAAAATATTCCAAATTTTAAACAATTCTTAGAAAAACTTTAAAATTTATTCATAACTTAAATAGAATAAATTTTTAAAAGAAATGGTTCTAAAATTATTTGAATAAATTGTTAATTTTTTTAAAAAATAATAAATAATTATTAAATAAGATATAGAAAAATTGAAAATCTCTTAATTAAGTGCTAAAATACTAAACACTTTCAAAAACTTATAATTACCCTGTTTTAATATGTTAAGGCCAAGGTACAATCTATTTGTTAATTCATTAGTTTTTTGTGAACGAGCATGACAAAGATTTAGAGAAAGTAATGAAAAAATGTAGTAAATTAAACTACCATTTTTTTAATCTTGATAGGTTCCAAATATCTTTTTTTTTTTATGATGAGGATGAGGATGAGAATGAAGAGCCTTTGCATATGCAAGCACCAGATTCTGACCTGTCAGCTTCAGGCCCATCAGTTGCAGGTCCATTGGCTTCAGATGTTGATTCTTCTTCCATGATGAAGAGGGAATTAATTCTTGGCACATTCTGGTAAGTCATCCTAACAATACAAAAGCTGTTGTTTCACTTATTCATATTTTGAAGTTATCTTGAATAAGTTTAATGCTTTAGTTGCATAAAGGTTTCATAGAAATGAAGAAGTTACTCAAGTAGTCACTCTCAGCATCTTTGAGCACTACAATACATTCTTTTCTAATTGGACAGAAACACCGACATGGCAAAAGATGCAATGGTTTTGTTCTTTTAAGGTGATTCTGTTTATATAGTTTTTTTATAATCGTTATGATGTTATTATTTTATTTAAATGTTAACTTATTCAAATTTGCATTTTGAAGAAACGGTTCACATGAAAACTGGAATTGGAGAAGGAAGTTTTTGAAGCTTTCGAAAAGTGTGGAGAATAGAATTCTTTATTTGTCTATTTTCTATTTATGGAAATTTTTGAAAAACAATGTGTCAAAGGCTAGTTAAAAAAAACCTCAATGGATGTCATATAAGGCTTACAAAATGTCAAGAAAAAGAAGTGCATAACCATCATTTAAGAAAAAGTCAGAGTTGGCATGTAAGAATAGGTGCTCAGGTTCAGAGGATGGCCAAGTTCGTTTAATCGCACATGTTCAGGGTTCAGTCTCAGCTCTATACTTTTGCTTTTTTAATTTTGTTAACATTATCTTGAAGAAGATATATTATAATTCTTATCAATCTATATATGTAGGCAATTGCTAATAAGGGTGTGCTCCCTTCTACTGCTGATCTGTACCTTGAAACACACTTCAAGGTGGATCCTGAGACAAAATAGAGTTTTTCATAAGTGCCGAAGAAACTATGGTAAGTACATTCTGAGTTGTGGAAAGTGTCTTAGACTTGATTGTTTATTTAAGTGTTTTTCTTTTTTGTTTTCCTTTCTAATTCTCATCTGCAAATAGGCTTGATAATGTATATTTTATTAAGTCATTGTATGATAAATGTAGTTCATCATGTTATATAACACATCTAATTAACCATATATAAATTGCTATTCTTGTGGATGAAATGTGACTTCTTCTTTTTCATGGCTAACGTTTGTTTGTTTGTTTTGTAGGCTAACTTTAATAGGCAATGTGAACAGTGTGAAATAGATGGCTCACAAAAGTCTTTGGATGAGATTTTCTTTGATGTCGTGGGAGGATACGAGAAAAACAGAGTATATGGATTAGGGCGCAGAGCAGAGTTGTACTTTCAGAGCCTTCAAGTTATCGCTCGTCTAATTCCAAAGCAGCGTAGACTCCATCTAAAGTAATCAGACTTCAACAAGCACTTGAAAATTAGAAAAAAGAGATTGTAGAGTTGAAGCAAAAGCATGAAAAACCGTCAAGTTATGTGAAGACATTAAAGCCATTACCGGATCAACTCTTACTAGATGCTATCCAACATCACCTCTCCAGCCACATGATAGTCTAGAAGATCCATCCTGTGGAAATGCAGCTGTAACACCCTGGATTTTACCTCAAAAGATAGCTTAAGGAAATACAAATCTAACGGCGCAAACGAAATTAAAAACGGACTCCAAACGAGTCCTAGAAGTGAAAAATAGTGTTGGTCTAAACTTGTGTCCGGACATTGGACGTTCGGATACAAGTCGAGAAGATTGAATAGAGAAATACCATTTGTCCGAACTTGTGTCCGGACATTGATGTTCGGACACAAGTCGAGAGTTGAGAAAAACCAAAAAAAAATGACAATGTCCGAACTTGTGTCCGGACTTCAAAGTTTGGACACAAGACGGGTTTCAAAATCCCGGAAATCCTTACGCGTGTGTCTGAACATTGGTCCGAACTTTCAAGTTCGGACCTAAGTCGAGACTTTCGTCTCGGACCCGTCATCGCATGCAATCCGAACTTTGATGTTCGGACAGAAGTCCAGACACGACTAAACTGCGAAAACATATATAACTCTCGGGGCCTGTCCGAACATGGATGTCCGGACGGACTTTCGGACAGGTCCTTGTGTGCGTTTTAAAGTGAAAAACAGAGACCAAAAGCAAACCAAGATTTATACAAAACCATAGTAAGAACAACACGGAGAAAACACGAATTGAAACAGCACTGGTACCATGAAATACAGCGGAAGACTTTCTTGTAATCCAAGGTGCTACCGCCACATCCAAACCCTTGGATGCTCAGGCTACTAAACCACAAAACATTCCAAAATATCAACTTAACATTGTAAATCCAAAATATGCTGAAGCTCAAACTGTAATCAACAATAAAACACTATCAAAATGACTAAAACATTATGTTCCAGAAATTCATAACTCAACCAACGGCTCAAAACAATCTCAATCCTACTAAACTATGTGACAGCGCATTCCCCATTTTCCCAAGTCGGCAATTTGTACCTGCGATCAGAAAACAACAACAAAAGCATGAAGGGATCGCGCAAATCAGTGAAACTGAGTAAATTCCATCTCATTACGTAAAATACATTTTAGAAATTCCTTTGAGGTTGAATTAACAAAACTTTCAAGCCTGCAATAAACCATTTCCACACTTCAATAGTCAACAACCTTTAAAACCATTTGGGGAGCCTTCAACCGGAATAACCACAGAACAACCAAACAGTCACATACGGACTGACATACCAAATACCCTCACCCTAAGTCCTTAAGTGTGCACACCCCCTATGAATCATCAGTCCATAGAGTAGATCATAGAGCTTAACTGCAGTCATTGTATGCAGTGCAAATATATATATATATATATATATATATATATCATTGTAATTAATTCATGCTCAGGGTGCAGAGAACCAACATGGTGAATCAGGAACACCAAGAACTCCAAACAGACCAATCCAGTGAAGAACTCCCAAAACAACCAATACCAATTCCCAAAATTCCACAACTTTACACCATGTGAAGAAATCACAATCTCACTTTACCAAATCTTCATCCGAGTTTCTCAAAATACATTCTGTGTTAGAAAACAACCCATATCAAAATCCAACAATGAGCATAGAATTTACCTGATCGTTCCCTCGGTTCAGGAAGACAAACCAACAGATTCACCAATAACGTTCATCGTCGACACCAACGTCTAGATTAGCACAGTTCACAATCAGAAATCATCGAACCCAATTAAATGAATTAATACACTAACTATGCGACTACTTTATCCGATATAATTCTAGTTGGCACCAGGGAGGGGTTCCGACCAAAACGCAACAGTAGCGTGAATTGAGAGTTGGGAAGGAGGAAGCAATGGCGGCGTGAAGAAGGTGAAGAACGTTCAATAAGATCGTTGTTTAAATAAGTAAATTAGGGAATAGAGAGGTTAATATAAATTAGGTGATTTAGAGGAATCAAATAAATAAAATAAACATTTTAGAAGGAGAATTTAAATAACCCTTATTGTATTTACTTTAGAAGATATATTGACACTGAGAATCATCGGGAGAAGAAATCAAAATACCTAATAAAATAACTCATTTGAAAGTAGAGAATAATCCTTTGATTTGAAATAAGATGGAAAAGCAATTCATTTGGTTGTTGTAAAAGATAAGGATAAGAAGTAAAATATCTAGGAAGTTAATTAGTAAACATTTATTGATAAGGAAGTAAACTAGAAATGAGTCAATATACTATAAATAGCCTAAAGGTTCACAGAAGGGAACCAATTACGCCGAAGGGATAAGTTGAAATAATAATAATATAATTATTGAGAGAAGAATAAGGAATTGTTAATAAACACACATTAAGTAGACAAAAAGGATCTGACTTCTTGAAATCAAATAACTACAAGGAGGAAATCAAATTGACTTCGGACTCTAAATATTTAAAATTAATAAATTTGGAAAAGAAGATTCTGGAATGGTATTTTGGGATTTGAATAACCTAACGAAGTTAGAAAGATGATTTAATATTTAAACGGTATAACATTTAAAATATAGGCAACGTTAATTAAAGCAAAACGTCACAATTAATTGTAAGCATTTTAAGAAGAAGGATTAATCCGGAAAAAGGATGTCGTTTAATTCCCTGGGCCACCCTAACACCAACCTCGGATATATTATTAGTACTATATACTATATCATTCTTGACTTGTGTAGGATCTTACAATGGTAGCGCTACGTGAGAATTGTGAGTAACAGGCTGATAATGAATACTTGAACTACAGAAATCGTAAACAGAGAGATAAACACATATTCACGTGAACATTCACTTCATTGACTCGTATTAATGATAATACTCAACCCAGAACATGGAGAACAGGCTCCCCACGTTTTCAACACGTAAAAACCCTAGATCTCTCTTCTCTCTAGTGTTTTTACAAAGTGCGCTCAAGCTCTCTCATACTAACACGTTTTTCTACCCCAAAAACCGCTCCTCTACCTTCTCTTAACCTCTCCTATATATAGTTATCGATTTACATAAAACAATATCTTTAAAGACATAATTTCTTTAAAGATATAATCCCAGTAACTGACTTAGATATTAAACAGAAAATATATTCTTTAAATTATCTACTAAAGATAAAATCTGTGCAGAATATATTTGTAGATAGTTAGACACGGCGAGATCTTCTCTTGGCAGCTCAATACCTTGATCGGTAAGGTACCTCCCTAGGTCATGTCAAGACTCGGATCTCTGTGTCAGTTACTCAGTTTGGTCAATCAAAACTTTTGCATTAACAATTTCCCCCTTTTTGATTGGGCAAACTCTGAGACTTGAACTGATGTATATTCCCCCTTAATCGCTACTTCATTATTTTGCTAATTCATCCATTGCGTCACTCAAAAGCTTGTGTCTGGAACGGAGAAAGTTCCCCCTGAATTGTAACATCTTTGTTCAACACCAGATAGACTTAGAGACACAAACATACAATCGCTACTTCTCTCTAGTGTTTTTACAAAGTGCGCTCAAGCTCTCTCATACTAACACGTTTTTCTACCCCAAAAACCGCTCCTCTACCTTCTCTTAACCTCTCCTATATATAGTTATCGATTTACATAAAACAATATCTTTAAAGATATAATCCCAGTAACTGACTTAGATATTAAACAGAAAAATATTCTTTAAATTATCTACTAAAGATAAAATCTGTGCAGAATATATTTGTAGATAGTTAGACACGGCG